>WOXC01001422.1:0-283706 GCA_011680675.1 Gymnobelideus leadbeateri | reverse complement strand
GAAAGAAAGAAAGAAAGAAAGAAAGAAAGAAAGAAAGAAAGAAAGAAGAAAGAAAGAAAGAAAGAAAGAAAGAAAGAAAGAAAGAAAGAAAGAAAGAAAGAAAGAAAGAAAGAAAGAAAGAAAGAAAGAAAGAAAGAAATGTTAACCTTGGAGCCTCAGGATTTACCAGAGTTCCAGTGAGATGTTTTCTTCTTAGCTAATTTTATCAGATATTCTGGCAAGAAGCCTCTAAGATAGTGGGGGTCACCTTCAAGATGGAAATAAGTAAGGATCATCCTGTCCTTGCCAACCTGGTGATCTCTATTTTTATACCCTTGTAGCTCTGTTTCTTTGACCTCTAAGGCTACTTTTTGGGGGAAGATGGTGTTTTACCAAAACTCATAGTACAGAGGTTTTACCCTATTTTCTCTCCAAGACAAACAACCTTTGCAAACCTAAAGAAATATGGAAATCAAATTAATAATCTGTAAGTTTTAAATCTTGTTGTAAGAAATGATAATAACACTTTATCAACCGATATTTCTAGATACCTGCTATATAACTTTTTTTTTGAGGCAATCGGAGTTAAGTGACTTGTCTAGGGTCACACAGCTAGTAAGTGCCTGAGGTCAAATTTTAATTCAGATCCTCCTGATTCTAGGGCTGGTGTTCTATCTACTGTACCGCCCAGCTGCCCTCTGTTATGTAATTCTGGACCTAAGTTTACATATCTGTAAAATGAGGAACTTGACCCGGATACTAAGTTCCCTTCCAGCTCTAACATTTTATGAAATAAAATAACCTGGAGATTTTTATCCCCACTATAGATGGAGATAAAAATCTATCTATATCATACAGACAGGTATTTAATATATGTGTATGATATACACATACATATTACATAAAAATAGACCACTTTAGTCATTCTGATCCATATCCTGCCATTGGACCTAGTGGCTCCAGAGGAGAAAGTGAGGCTGGTGACTTTGCACAGCCCTCCCTCACTCAAATCCAATTGACTTACAGGTCAAGTCATCACCTTCCTGATGCCATAGTCCTTCAAAGGATAAACAACAACAACAACCAAGCTAGATAATATACGGTTGTATTATATACTTTCCTAATTCAAGGAATATATCAAATTAATCAATGAACTACAAGAAAAAGGTATAAGAATCACAACACTTTAAGAATTAGAAAAAAAGAATCACTTACACTTTTGCAGGGCCCAGTGTTATTGAAGCAGCCCCGGCGCCAGCCTACCAATGTGATGAGAATGGATGCAAAGAGTACCTATGGAAAGAATAAAAAGTAAGGAGGGAGCAGAAGGAGAACCAGGTTTCTAGTAGTTTTTAGGATCCCACTTTTATGCTTAGTAGATTAGACAAATACTCTGAATATACAGGATTATTCTTCATTTCAATATCTTATTCAGTGTCTTTTTTGGGGGAGGGGTTGGAGAGGGGAGGTAATCAGGGTTAAGTGACTTGCCCTCCTGACTCCAGGGCTGGTGCTCTATCCACTGTGCCACCTAACTGACCCATTTATTCAGTTTCAAACAATCAAAACACAATGCATTTAAGCCCTGTCTGACCATGCTGATAAGAGTTAGTTCACAATCCTTACCCCAGTCAGAATATTCCCTATATTCTCCAAACTACAATTTGGCAACCTGGGTGCAAGGATTCTTCTCTTTTCTTGTTTCCCAGTCACACTCAAAGCCATCTCAGGTTTCAGATCAGTGTGTTAGGTCCTCAGAAAAACACCTCTTCCTGACCTAACTGCACAGCCACCAACAAGAGCAGAAAAGGTGACCAGTGTGGAGAAAAAGATGTCTGCTTACCATCAGGCCACCTCCCCAAAGGCCAGCGCCCCTCATAGCATGTTTGCCTATAAGGCCATTCTTCAGGTAGGTCACTTCCCAGTCAGGAAAGAGTAAAGCAAGGTTGGCACCAGCAGCAAGTTGGGCTGAGATGCCCAGGCTGACCCCCAAGATGCGGGAACATGATCGAGAGCATGCCATCATGAGCTGGGCCAAGAACTATGCCCTAAAAGATAGAATCAGAGGGGAGGTTATCACAGCTCCAGCTTTCAGTCAACCTTCCTATACCCTCTTGTCTCTGACCAACTGATTTCCCTCCATGTCACTGAATATAATCACAGAAAGCAAGGACAGACGGTGAAGGCAATGAAGTTAACAAAGTAGATGTGCCAACATCTTGTTACCCCCTCCTCCCCCGCATAGCCCTTCTGAAGGCTGGAAGCACATGTCAGATAAAGTACTTTCTGTTTAAGTTAACCTCTTGTTCTGTATTTCTTCTCTAAGCATTGAACAATAGGTGATACTGAGATATCCTCTTGAAATGGAGAGTCTGGGAGGTCCCAAGACTCTCAGTTGGAGCTGGCTGACTGAAGGATCTTCTGTATCTGAGAGGATGACCTTGCCCTGGCTTGTTTAAAGACATAGACCTTGAGGTAACTGGAGAATGAAGGACTGAGGAGAAATGAGAAATGCCTACTTAGCAGTCCCACAAGATGCCTACTAAGTCCTACAAATGCCTACAGAATGCCTACAAACTCCCAAGAGATAACAATAGCAGCTTATTGCTACTTATTCTTTAAGTTTTGTTTTGTTTTTTGGTCAATGCCTGCTAGTGAGATTTTGTGTTTAGCATTTTTTTGTGTGTATAAAGCAGATAAGTGGCTGTCCAGATCTATAGGTTACATTGGATTTCTTTCTATTCCCTCCTTTTTGGGAGGATCTTCGACAACAGTAAAACCTAAGCTTTAAGAACTTTTCTCAGTGCTCTGGGGTAGGATCTTAAAGAATTCTCTTTGAATGTCAGGTTTGACCTCAATCCATGTGTCCAAAGCTGAGAGGGTCTATTGGCCGAAAAAAGAAAGGAAAAGCACTTTCAACCTTCCAAGCCCCCAAGAAATTGTCATTGTTAAGCTTGTATTGTACCAAAATCTGCAACTTCCGCTCACTGGGTTTTTCTTTCCTATTTGTATTTCAAGTGCTTTGCTCCCATAATTGTTAAATAAATGTTTTTTCATGTCATTTCATTGCTCCTAATTCTGTCCTCCAAGACTAAAACAAATCTAATTTCTTTCTTGTATGACAGTCCTCCAGGGCTTGAAGACAGTTAATTTATCCCTACTAAGTTATCTCTTCTCCTGGCTAAAGGCCCCTGTTGCTTCATTAGAGTTGTGGTTTCTAGGTATTCTCCTTTGTATTCTCCATTTCCAGTTTGTCAATGTGTTTTCTTAAGGAGTAGCATCAAGTGCTGAGTGAAATGAGCAGAACCAGGAGAACATTGTACATAGTTAACAGCAACGCTGTGCAATGATCAGCTATGACAGACTTAGCTCTTCTCAGCAATGCAATGATCTAAGACAATTCCAAGGGACTCAGGATGGAAAATGCTACCCACATCCAGAGAAAGAACTATGGAGTCTGAATATAGATCAAAGCATCCTATTTTCCCTTTTTTCTTTTTTGTGGTTTTTCCCTTTTGTTCTGATTCTTCTTTCATAATATGGCTAATGTGGAAATATGTTTGATGTGATTATACATATATAGCCTATATCAGGTTGCATACCATCTTGGGGAGGGAGGAGGAAGGAACTCAAAATCCTATAAAAAGTGAATGTTGAAAACTAAAAATAAATTAAAAAATAAAAAGAATATTATTGCATATTACTGGGTATAATCTTCCTTAAAATGTCACACCCCCATATATTCTGTCAGACCCAGTTGCCATGTGGTTGGTTTTGCTGAACTGGGTTTTTTTTCTCTCTTTTTAAATCCTTGTTGGAAGGGGCAGCTCACTCTGTATGAACATATAGTCTGATGAGAGAAGAGGTCATCAGGACTTTCAAACCTCAGAGGTTATCTATTCATTCAACAAACATTTTCTCCAATGTATCATACCTTGTGCTGTACACTGAAAGGGTATACCAAAATAAATAAGATGTAGGACCTTCCCTCACAAAGCTCACAGTAAAATAGGGATATTCAGGGAAATCCATCCCTCTCCTATATCTGTTTCTGAATATGAGGGATCTGACAGACTGCAGAGAAAAGAGACAGGCTGCATGCTGACCTGGTGTAGGGGAACCACACTGGCATACCCAGGATGGCTGCTATCACAGGTTCTTAGATCTGCTTTAATAGTAAAGGTAGCTATTTGAGGGGTCAACAATCTTTTTAAAATTACATTCATTAGTTCGGGGGAAAATCATCACCCTGAACTTCAGAGAAAATCCAAACAAAGAAAATAGAGAAAATACAAGCAGAGAAATAAAGACCAACAGATAGGACTTCTATGTGTCTGAGAAATTAGTACAGTTCAACAGACTGACCCAAGTGTCTGACCAAGGCAATACATACACAGTTGCCAGAGAGGGAAGCACCAACATCTGGGTTTTTCAAAGCCCAGAGGAGCTCCTTAATGGCTACCCAGAGTCTCATCTGGTCAAATCACAAGAACACTCTTCCAACAAGTGAGGCTCAAAGCAAACTGCTAACCCCATATATATATATATATATATATATATATATACATATACCCTTTTTAGAGCCAGAGGGCATCACAACCCTCCTGACTCAGGGCCTAATTAGAAATTAACAAAAGGAGTGAAAGCCTTCCTACAAGCAAGCCTCCCCTAAGCAAGCTTCCCTTAATGGGTTCCACCTGAGGCCTATTAAGGGGTGGGGAAGATTTTATATCCCTTTGACATGACACCTAGTCAGAAGTATCTGCATTCACATGCCTCTCTCTACAGGGAACTAGAAGAGTCATCATCACCAGATGGCAATAGTCAAATGCAGCTTATGTGCCAATATCTATTACAGAGGAAATCTATAAAGACCCTGACCAGTTCCTCAAGAACAAACTAATCTGTAATTAACTTCCAGACTATACCATGCAGTTGGCCAGCCAGTCTGTTGGGTTAGTACAGTGGCACATATGTTCTCCATTGCCTGTGGACAATGAGTTGAACCCAAAGTAGAACAGCAGGAAGATGGTTGATTGGATTGCCTTTGGGAAATTAAGCAGTGCTTTCAAGGATTCCAAGATGATTTCCAGTACAGCGAACCCATTGTTTAAACTCAGGTGTTGCCATAGTAATACTGCATTGGTGGTGAATCTTAGGTTGTTTTACACAATCTCAAAGTCTCTCTGCCCCTCAGATGACCCTCTTGTTCTCCTGGGTAAGATAAGCCAGGCACTGGCTTAGTTATAGCTTCTTGACTTCAGGGCCAGCACTTTATCCACATTTGTTTTTCTTGTCTTCTCAATGGATGGAACAGGGAGAGGTGAGGGAAAGAGAATTTGGAACTTGATGAAATTGAATATAATTATTTTAAAGATTTTGAGAAATAAACTGAAGATGTCAAATATTTTGGGTCAGGAAACCTATTATGTCATTGGGATAAGGATTGCTATACAGTGATACACTGATTCAGAGATTTACTACTGGGAACATACCCGATCAAAGACAGAAACAAAGTTTAGTATATAACAAAATATTCTTAGCAGTACTTTCTGTGGCAAAGAATTGGAAATAAAGTGAGTGGTGACTGATGGGGGAATAACTGAACAAACCACAGTTTGATTATATGCATATAAATGTATAATGAATAACACTGTGTAATAAGAGCAGCAAATATGATAACTTCAGAGAAACATGAGATTTGTGTGAACTAATGCAAAGTAAAATAAATAGAACCATAAGAACAATAAACATAGCTATAATACTATAAATGATAGTTGTAAGGAAGGTAAATTCTTAGTAAAGGAAAAAGAAGTAATGGTCATAGAGAATAGATGTCACCTATATGTCTCTCCTTACCAGAGAGCTGGGTGGATAAAAAGGCAGAATCATAGAAACTGTCAGACCACTGTGCTGGTTATTTTAATTGAAGTGGTTTTTCTGTTACAAGGGATGGCTTATTTCTGGGGTGATGCATTTACATAGTGCCTACTATGTATCAGGCACTGTGCTTAAAGGCTTTTTACAAATATTATTTCATTTGATCCTCATTATGTGCACAGCATTATGCTAGTCATTGGGGATGCAGGTAGCACAGATAAGAGAGTCCCTGCTCTCCAGGAGCTCACATTTTAGTAGGTAATTCATAGAGATTTCAGCTGCAAGTCAGAAAGACAGATCCATGATCCTGAGGGTACAGTGGCAAAGCAGATGGCAATGCCTCTTTTTTTCCTTTTAATGTCATTTCCACTGATAAAATCATATCATATTCTTATGTGAGCTGCTGCCAGATCAAAGTTCCCAAGACAATGGCTGGGGGGCCTGGGATGGAAGTAGGGCCTGCTTGGTTTGGCTGCTACTGCTATTCCTAAGGCTGTTGGGTTCAGGGTCCCAGGCTTTCCCCATGAAGGGCTGAGGCTAAGGTCTAAGGCTCAGGTTGCCAGGCTCTCCCCATGAAGGGCTGAGGTCTAAGGCTCAGGGTCCTGGGCTCTTTCCATCAATGTTTAAAGGGAAGTGGGGGTGGTGCTTTGGCTTGCCTGACACATGCCACCTCCTGTCTCTCTCTTGCTGCTTGGAAGATTTGAGGTGGGAAACAGCATTAACAACCCAGTGGGCCCAGGAAAAGGTTTTCATCAAATGAGTCCTGAATGAAGCTGGGCATCTAAAAAGACCAAGATAAGGAAGGAGCACATTCCAAGCATGACAGATAGCTTACACAAAGGTGGAAGATGGAACATGTAGTACAAGGAACAGGAAGCAGGCCAGTTTGGCTGAAACATTAATGAAACATTAATGACTTAATCAAAGGAAGTAATGAGAAATAAACATGAAAATATAGACTGGAGTCAGATTGTGAAGGTTTTTAAATATCAAGTGGAGGAGTCTGCATTTTATTCTAGAGACAATAGGAAACCACTAAAGGTTATTTTTAATTTTTATATTTATCTTTGGAGGATTATGACATGCTCAGATTTATGCCTCAGGAATATTATTCCATCAGTTAAGTAGAAGATAGAATGCAGAGGAGAAGGATAGAGACAGGACTCCAATTAGGGAGCTATTGCCCAGGAAGGTAGGTGGCACAGCGGATAGAGCACTGGCCCTGGAGTCAAGAGGACCTGAGTTCAAATCTGGCCTAAGACAGTTACTTGTGTGACCCTGGGCAAGTCATCTAACTCTGATTGCCTCTCCAAAAAAACCCCAGTACCTGAACTAGGGTCTTGCCATATTTGTGTGTGTGTGTGTGTTTCTGGGTGTACATATGCTATAGAGGTAGAATAGACAGTTTTTACAATTGATTGGATAGAGCGATTGTGGGGAGAAAGAAGATTTAAGGGTGATTGTGATGTTGAAGGCAGCTAAGTGACACAAGGGAGAGAGTGCTGGACTTGGAGTCAGGAAGACCCGAGTTCAAATCTTGCCTCAGATACTCACTATCTGTGTAACCCCCTAACCCTAGGACACTCCCTCCCTCTGGTTGGATAACGGTGCAGAATAGACCTTCCACTTTAAGAGAGTGCCCTGGGTAGCCATCCCATCATTTCCCACCAGGATGAAGGACTTCCTCTATCCTCCTTCACAGGATATTCTCCCTCCTCCATCCTCTTCTCAGCTTCTTTTATGTATTGTCTTCCCCAATCAGACTTTGAGCTCCTAGAGGGCAGGAACTGTCTTCTGTCATTCTTTCTGTATCCTTTGGGCAAGTCTCTATTTGCCTCAGTTTCCTCATCTGTAAAACGAGCTGGAGAAGGAAATAGCAAAACCACTCCAGTATCTTTGCCCAGAAAACCCCAAATGGGGTCACACAGAGTCAGACACAACTGAAAAATGACTAAACAACAATAAAGGTACCCCTGGGCCTGTGTGCCAGGCACACAGTAGGCACTTAAATGTTTATCGACTAACTTGGAGTGAGCCACTTAATTTCTCTAAACTTCCTTGTCTATAAAATGGGGGTAATAATAGCCCCTACCTTTCAGGGTTGCTGTTAGGATCAAATGAGCCTTTTCTGCAGGCTACAACAAATGAGAAGCACCCTGAAAACCGTAAAGTACTATTTAAATGTTAGTGATTACGATATTACAAAGCAGGACTGACTGGAGAGCATGAGGATGGTGGGGCCCATCAACAGAAGAAGCAAAGTGTGGAGGAGGTGCAGATTGAGGGAGGAAAATCTCGAGTTTGATTGGAACATGTTGAGCTGGAGATGACCATGGGGACATTTTGTTGGAGATGTCCAGAGGAATTGGTCATGGGGCCAGGAACTTAAGAAAAAAGATCTGCTTGGATTTTATAGATCTGAAAGTCATGTGCACAGAGATGAGCAAAGGGGCTAATGAGATCACCGAGAGAAAAGAGAAGAGGGCAGGACAGGGGTTTGGAGGTTAGGAATTAGGACACCTACGACAATCCAGCCAAGGAAGCTGAGAATGTCAGTATCTCTAAAATTGAGGGAGGAGGGAGTATCCAGGAGTACAGGATGGTCAGCAATGTCGGATGCTACAGAGAGGGTAAGGAGCAAGAGAACTGGCCTGGGGTAGAGGGGCCCACCTGTGATTCCTGCTCCTGAGGGAGCTGAGGCTGGGGAATCTCCAACTGGTTGAGCAGATGGGGTGTAGGCTCTAAGTGTGGCACCTCTGTGCTAAGGGGAGGGGAGGGGCCACCAAGTCGTCTGCTGTTGTTTCATCAGTTTTCAGCTGCATCCAATTCTTCATGACCTTTTCTGGGGTCCTGGTGTCTCTGCAGGGAAACTGTTCTGCTAGTGCCTACTGGTCTCAGGAGATTGATGCTCTGATAGTTACTGGGCTTGTAGTCTCAATGGGCATCATTCCCTACCATTATCTTCTAGGCTCATCTTTTCAGGGTTACCTGAGGCATCATGACTTCAGTCTTCTAGAATCTAGGTTACTGGGGCTAGACACTGCTAGATAAGAGATAAGATAAGGTAGGCTCACAGCTTTTTTCCCCTTTGGTCAAAGTCCTCACATCCAGTTAGCCAGAACTAGGCAGGGTGCCACCAGGGTAAGATTAGGTCTTTTTCCTTTTGACACCACCTATTACAGATAACTGTCTAACTTTGGTACTCTTAGATCTTCCTAAAACCCACTCCATTTTAAAGGTGCAAATGAATGAGCCAGAGCAAAAGGTAAATTTAGGAGACTGCAGGTACCTTACCTTTCAGATCACTTTCACTACTCTGTAAATACCTAGTTCAACACAGCTAAGAAAGAACCCACCAGGATTGTAAACTCTTTAAGGGCCAAGGATTGTCTTTTGTCTCTTTTGGTATCCCTAGTGCTTGGCATAGTGCCTGACACATGGTAGGTGCTTATTAAATGTTTATTGATTTTTTTTTTAATTTGTAGGTCCATTCCATTAGTGGTTACAACAGGGTGCATACAGTCTGGGGGGAAAGGGGAGAGAAATATGCCTGATCAGTTTCCACCAATCACTCTGACTCCTTTTCATGTCTCCTCAATAAAGCCGATTTCCTTATTGAGTGCTCCCATGTTTCTAAATTTTTCTAAATCTGCATTGTCGCTCACCCTTTCCCGGAAGTGTTGGAGACACTTGACAAATTCTTATTTCCCAGTTCTCCTTTCTTCAACATTTCAATAAACTGGTATTTATTTGCTAGTTTCCAGGGAGTACAAAGAGGGGAAAACAACAAAGGTTGACCAGCTTTATTTCAGCTAATCAACAGGCATTTATTAAGGACCTACTATGTTCCAGGCACTGGGGATACAAAGAAAGACAAAATACATTCCATGCTCCCTGGGAACTCACCTTTTAAAGGAGATAATCTTTGAAAAAACTAGGTACATATAAGATACATACAAGGTAAATGGAAGGTGATCTCAAAGGGTAGACAGTAGTGGTGTCTGAGAAAAACCTACTGTGCAAAGTTGGGATTTGAGCTGATATTTGAAAGAAATCAAGAAAGCCAAGAAAGTGGGAGGGGGAGAGCACTTTAGGCATGGAGCCAAGAGATAAGAGCATGGGTTGGAAAAAAGAGCAAGATTGGTGGGAGCTGGGTCATGGAAGGCTTTGAATGCCAGGCTAAAGGAGTTTATATTTTATCCCAGAGGCAATACAAAGTCACTGGCAGCTTCTGAGAAAGGGAATAAGAGAATCAAATATGCATATTAGGAAGATTGTCAGTTACTTGGAGAATAAATTGGAGAGTAGAGAACTGAACAGAAGGGAAGTCAACATCAGTCATTGTAAACTCTTTTTAGGCTTTCTCACATTCTAATTTCCAGAGCTACAACTTGTCTCACTACTTTTATTTTCTAGTAACATTTTATTTCCTATTGAATACATCCCATTTATATATTACATACTTTATTTAATATTTCCTAATGATATTTCATTTTTCCTCAGTTATATATAAAGACAATTTTAACACTCATTCTTAAAAAATTTTGAGTTTCAAATTTCCTTTCTCCCTCCCTCATTGCCCTCCTCCCTGAGACAGTAAGCAATTTGATATA
Source organism: Gymnobelideus leadbeateri (assembly GCA_011680675.1). Classification (NCBI taxonomy): domain Eukaryota; kingdom Metazoa; phylum Chordata; class Mammalia; order Diprotodontia; family Petauridae; genus Gymnobelideus; species Gymnobelideus leadbeateri. Next base: position 273,234 of record WOXC01001422.1, on the reverse strand, counting down.
GGTTATATATGTTCAATCATGCAAAACATATTACCATATTAGTCATGTTGTGAAACACACAGATTCATGGTGGAGAAGGAACCATGAAAAAATACAGAAAGTGAAAAATAGTATGCTTTGATCTGCATTCAGACTCTGTCAGCTCTTTTCTGAATTTCGATAGCAATTTTTCATTACAAATTCTTTGGAATTGTCTTGGATCATTGTATTGCTGAGAACAGCTAAGTCACTTACAGTTGATCATAGTACAATATTTTAGCTACCTTTTAAATTGATATTTTCCTGTGTTTTGCACTATTTCACATGTGTAATTGATATCATATTTCTTGCCTTCTCAATAGGTGAGGGAAGGCTGGGAGGGAGAGAATTTGAATTTAAAAAAAAAAAGGAATGCTATAAATAAATAATTTGGAAAAACCCTCCACCAATTGATGTGTTTCTTTTTTATGAGAGTGTTGGAGGCCCACTACTAAGATTTAATTAGTCTCTTAGTCTTGCTAGCAGCACATTTAAATCATCTCTCAGGGTAGGTAGGGTCCTATAGCTAAACTCATACCTTTTAATGTTCTTTCTATTTTGGAGGCTATTGGCTGACCTTATCTTCAAATTCCAGAGTGGTGGAGTCCGGGACCAACATGCCTTCTGGGTACTGATCACAAATTGTCCTTTTTGGACCCTGATCTCGCTAAAAGTATAATCTTTTACCTTAAAAAAAAAATACAAAACTTTTATTTTTCTCTCCCTCTCATCACCCCTTATTGTTAATTGGTTGGGTTTTTTTTTATGAGTTAGGGCTTGATTTATTATTTTGTTGATTGTTTAAACATAAGAAAGTGATAGAAAAAATGTTAATCTGTAAGTTAAACTTAGAAGTGTGTCATGTATATATTTTCTTTTTTAAATTTAAATTTATTTTAGAATATTTATTTAGAATAAAAAAGCATTTCATAACAGTGTAATAACAATAGATGATTGCACATGAAACTGCAAGTCTATTTATGTACAGCTTGCTATTCCTTTTAAATATGCAATAAAGTTATCATGTAAATTTCTTTTTCCTCCTTTTTTCTTCCCATTGTTAATTTGTTAAACTGTTAAATTTCCCATTTAAAAGAAAAAGAGAAAGACAAAACCCTTATAACAAACATCATCAATCAAAACGTTTCCATGCTATCTGTGTCCAAAACCATGTCTCTAAGTTTGATTCCATCACCAGTCAGGATCTCAAAAAAACATGAATGTGGTTCCTTCACAGTTATGTAGAGTATAGATAAATGAGATCTGGATAATTCTTCTTTTAACCTGTGGCTTTAGTGTTCCTTCTATCTTCCCCACCTGAAACTTTCTTGAGTAGCTCTGACCAAAAACAAAGCTTATGCATTTCCCCTCCTCTCCTGCCCTGTCTATACACAGGTAGAAAGAGTGATATATGGTGACTCACTACCTCCCACCCCATCAAAAAAAAAAAAGAAAAGAAAAGGTAGATGCCAGTGAAGGGTTTGGGAGAAATGCAAAAGGTCTGGGTAATCTGTCCCTGAATAACTAAGAATAATATAAGGTAAAACTTCCCAAAACAAGAGTTATACTGTACAGTTAGTTCTTATGATCTTACTATAGAACACAACTAGATAAAAAGATGACTGATCCACCAAGTCAACAAGCAATTTTTAAACATTTAAAGGTCTATTATCTGCCAGGTGGTGTGCCAAGTGATTGAAAAGGTAAGGCATAGCTAATTCAAAAAGAATGACAGCTGATTGAATAGATACCTTAATATATTAATAGCAAGATCAATGGATACTCACAAGCACCTGGGATTCTTTTCTTCCTACTTGTGCCCAATGAAGAGCATAAATGCCTGGAGTTTTCTCTTCTTTGATGTAGTCTTTTCTGTCTGTAGCCCCAATTGTGGCCTGATGTATTTGCTTCTCTTTCTGGTGTATCTCGTGTAGATGCTAAGAAAAATACTGTGTGTGTATGTGTGTGTGTCTACATATATACATCCCTCAGGATAGACCTTTAATTTCTCTTTGCCCTACATGGTCTGTATCTGAGGAGTTTGTCATCCAAGTGGCTGCCTATTTTCTGTCTGATCCTGCCCTCCTCTCTCCATGTGACTTCAAAAAAAAAAAAAAAAGGGAAAGAAAACACAATGGGTTTATGAATGAGGTAGGTACTCCTAATGAGTCATCAAGAAGTGGGTCCACTAGAGCTAGTCTCACCCTCCCCTTTCGCAATCTCGCCAGGCTCTCAACATTTCCCAGGCTCTCCTGCCTTTGCTTCACTGCATAACCCTCTCTAGTCTCTAATCCTCATCTACCTGGTTACAGTCTCAGAGCCCTGACCTCAACTTAGAAGCCTCTGAGTGCTTTGGTAGATGTTCCATGTGGAGCATCCCATGTCCTTGGGTGGGGGGATGGTGGTGTGGGAAAGGTTTTAAAAGGGAACTGACAGATAAGTTCTGTGCCCATAGAAAGCATTTAATAGCGACACCTCCCTCTTCCCCTCCCAAAAAACAAAGTTAAATGCTTGCTCCTTCTCCTTTGCCTACAACAAACAAGAGATATTATATGTTGTTGTTTTGTTCCTTTGTTTTCCAAGGGAACCAATGACATCAGGAGTGATATTTTGACTTGCTGGTGAACTGGATTTAAGTGAGGCAAAGCTGCACAAAGTTGTCAGCTTCACTCTCTCTTCCAGAGTGATCGAAGTCCAGTGGCAAGACAGAAGTCAGGATGACTGGTGATGGCCCAGGATGCAGTGGATGACCTTGGATGTCTGACCAAACTCTAAGCACTCCACAGCGCCTGCTTCCACAACCATCCTGGCAGTTGGAATAAATTGTTCTCATCTGCCCATTCCTCAGGGAACATTCTTCACATGCTTGGGGCACATACCATCCCCCCTGCCAACTCACGCAAGGGTTTGAGGCCCATTGCTTACCCTCAACCTGATTTAGCCCTGTCTGCTACCAGGGCGTGCCCACTGTCCATGCTACTCCAGTTTCTTGGAGCCACAGATGAGAGTTGGATGGATCAATTGGACACCAAAGATGAATGTGCAGCTCTGAAAAGGGCTTGGCAGCCCTTACAGCAGAGGTGCTAGTCCTCCTGAACATCCCATATACCTTATTATAAGGTAAGGTTTTTCATAAACATAAGTCATGCTCTCAAGTTAGTTCTCATCCTCTAACCATAGAAGAAAACTAGTTAAAAAGATGATTGGTGAATTGAGTAGCTGAAAAGGGAACGGATAGCTAGTTTAAAAGGCTAAGAGCTAGTTGAATAGGCAGATACCCCAATGCCTAATTAGCCTGATCAATGGACACTTATTAGAACCTGGGATTCTTTTCCACCTTCTGCTCTTACCTGTGTCCAGTACAGAAAGTCAATGCCACCTTTCAGTGCTCCAGTCAACTAAGACTATAAATTGTAGGGTATTTGCATATTTTTTCTCCATTAGTTGATGCTGGTCTTCATCATTAGTTTCCTTTATCTATCTATGAAAACACAAGTCCTATCAAACTATAGGCATTTGGGAGCATGGGGGAGCAGGGAGGAAAGACAAGAGGGGCAGGGTGATAGTCTCTTGTGACTCCAAGAAACCTAGACCTGGTGAAACCACTGGTGAAACCTTAGGCAAATCACTTAGCTACTCTGACTCAGTCTGCTCATATACAAAACAAGGAGGTTTGAACTAGGTCCAAACTAAAGGTCCTTCCCAGATTTGAACCTATGGTTCTATTTTAAAGTATAGAGAATAACATTGAGAACAACTACAATTAACTGTTGTATATTCTATACATTTGCTTCTGTTCTTGTGACCAGTGAAAAATGTAGATGAGAAGATAAACTGAGTCCCATGGAGAATGGAATCACTATTATCAGTCTAGCTCTAAAAGAAAAAAAATCCATTGCTCATTACCAAAAAGATATTCAATTATATCAAAATTCCTAAAATCTACAAATGTTTAAAGGTTTTGAAATCACACATGGATTTTCATAAAAATTGTATCTGTTTTAGGCTGAATACAACAGTAAATAACTTTTAGCAACATTATTACTTAAGAGTGTCCAGTTTATTTTGAAGAACAATTATGTTTGGTTTAAATGAAATCCTATACCTTCACAGAGAATTATTCTTTTAAAATAATTACCAAGATAGAATGGAATAAGCAAATAGATGCCTACTATATGCCAGGCATTGTGTGAAGAATTTTACAAATATGACCTCATTTGAAACTTTCAACATCCCTGGAAGGTAGGTTCTATTACTAATCCCCATTTTACAGATGAGTTAATGAAGACAAGAGTTGAAAGGTGCCTGAGAGAGCTAGTTCAATTCCCTTGTTTTATGAATAAAGAAACTAAGGCCCAGAGAGGAGAAGTAACTTATCCAGAATTATAAAAGTTAGCAACGTAACCAGAAATAGAAAACAGGTTCCCTTAGCCTCAGTACTTTTTCCAATGTACAGCAAGGTTGCTGAATTTAACTTTATTGATATCACACTGTAAGTACACAGTAAACTAGATATAGCAGTAGAATAGAAATTCCTTGAGGGCAGGGACTATTTCATTTTTGCTTTTATATTCCCAATGCCAAAGTGCCTAGTAAAGTGCTTATCATAGAGTGGGCATTTACATATTATTGACTGGTTGGATGCAGAATCAATTCCTTCCTCTCCTGACTTCATATTCATCAGTGGTTACTTATTATGAGTTAATTTTGCATTTTTTTCTTTATAACTTTGTTGTATCTCACCTCCTACATCCTAATTTCTATGCATCAAAATTCTATCCACCTTTCAAAGTCCAGCTCAAATTAATTCTTTGCTGATCCCGCAAAAGTGATCTCTACCTCCCATATCACTTTATGCCTCTTTTTTGGGAGGGAATTTTATGGGAATTATCCCATTCAGGGTCGAACGTCTGCCTCTTAACTCTCCTGCTAGCCTTCTTTAGGGCTGGGGCTGTCTTATTCATCTCTGTAACATTGTCAGGGTCTAGCACACAGTAGGTATGAAATATGTTGTCTTAACTGATTACTTGAATAGGAACCAAGCTCCCTCATCCACTTAAGTCGGAATTCTGAGGTGTGAGAATCCAAGGGCAGATAGAACTTTCTCAGGAGCTTTGTGGCAGGGCCAGTGAGAGAACTGGTGAGGCACCATGTATTAGAAAGTGCATCAGATTATGAGTCAGAAGACCTAACTTTTAACCCTAGCTCTTGAGCTAGGTGACCTTGGCCAAAGTTAGCTTCTTTCAGTCTATTTTCAAATCTGTAAAAAGAAGTAGGGGGAGGGTTGGATGAGATTATTTTTAAGTTCCCTTCCAGTTCTAATCATCTCTGCTAGAACATTCTAAATAAAAATAAATCCCTGCTAGGAAACACATTCTTTATCATTGAAACCCTATCTTTACAAGAGTTAATATCCAAGAAGATATGGCAAACATTTTTAATAGGTCATAATAGTTGTTCTTTAGGGGTTTGTTTTGTTTTTTTGCTTTTGCTTTTTTGGCAAAGTCCCATAATATTATGCCTTCCAGATACTGCTTGCTATCATCTGTCTGGAGGAGTAGAGAGTAAGAGGTTCGGGGCAAACCATCAAAATGGCTTAGAATGGAAGAAGAACTTTTAGCTCTGGATTAATGTCATGAAAGACTTCCTAGGGAAGGATTCACAGAGGGAAAAAGGAACCAGGATTTCTCAATTAAAATTTAATCTTTGAAAGGAAGGTTGCCGAATAGGATAGCTGTTCATAGAGGAAGCATTTGACTGTAATAAAAGTGGCTCCATTGTATCAACAACAAGAAAAGACTTCCTAGAGAAAAAGGATTCTTGAATGAGGGGAAAATAAGACATGTTCAAAGGGGGTGTCAGTGATGGCTGTGTGTATGTAGGGTCTGGCACAAGATGGAGTTGAGAAAATGGGCTTGACTGGTCAGAGAGTAAAAGAATAAATGAGGAAGTCACTCAAGATAGATCACTGACTCAGCTCATTCCCAGAGAGGGGAACAGGTTAGTCAGGAACTGTGGGTGAGCTCTGGGTTTTCAATTGCAGCTGATTGAGTGTGGGAGGTGAGGAATCATCCCCTTATAGGGGAAAAAAAGGGAAATATCAAAATAGCTATAAATCTAATCTAGGCCCTGAAGAGGAAGTCTTTTCTCTTCCTCTTTATTAATGGAAAACTATTGCAAATTATATCTGGGGTTTGGTTTACATCATTTTACCCTTTAACTGCCAACCCCCACCATACAAAAAAAGATAGCATTATTGAAAGTGCTAGCCTTTGTATAGGAAAATGAACTTATGGAAAAGATAGCTATCTGAATTGTAGGCAGATCGCCCAGCTTCCACACACCTACTCCAAGAAAATTCTGAAATTCACAGAAAATGGAATAAGGATCAAAATATTCAATAAGATAGCCCATGTGGGAATTTTTTATGATTGACTACACAGTCAATTTGATTTTTCCTGCTTTCTCAGTTGGGAGGTGGAGTGCAGAGAGAACTCAGATCTGAACTTTTTTTAATCCAATGCAGATCAAAGAAAGCTTTTTTACTTTTTTTTGTCTGTTTTCTTTTACAACATGACTAATATAGAAATGTTTTGCCTATTCAATGAAGAGGGAGAGGAAGAAGGGAGGGAGAGAAATTGGAAATAAAAAATTAAAAAAAACAAATGATAAAAATTATTAACAAATATATGGGGAAAATATTTTAAATAAACAAATTAAATGAGAAATTACGGTAACTTCTTCAGCCTGAGAATGAGACAAAAGGTCAGCCAGAAGTCAGTCCAAAGCCTAAGGGCTATAGGAAAGGGGATTGCAAGCACTAGCACAACCAGATTCAGGCAAGGCAGCATCCAGATGCAACAAGACCAGAGGACTATCCTTGGGAAAGCCCCACATAGGGAGTAGCAATGGCTTTTCAGCCCAGGATATCCCTAGCACCCTGTCCTGAGATTCTAGAGAGGGCCCTAAAGCTCCAGTGCTTTATAAAGATATAGGGAGCCTAACCCAAAGAAGTTGAAGTCAGCATAAAAAGGCAGGAAACCCAGGATAAAACCAAGCAGGGCTGATCACCCCAAAGTGTGGCAGGAATTGACTGGCCTTGACACAAAGCCCCAGTTCAGGAACTAAAGTTATGAGACAGTAAGGAACAACAAAACAAAATAAAAATAAAGAAAAAATAGAATAAGTTGTGAAATATCTCATTGTAAAAACAACTAAGCTGGAAAAAAGATCAGGAGAGAGAATTTAAGAATTACTGGACTACCTGAAAGCCATGAGCAAAAACAGAGCCTGGACATTATCTTTCAAGAAATTATCAAGGAAAACTGCCTTGGTATTCTAGAACCAGAGGGCAAAATAGAAAGTGAAAGAATCTATCAATCACCTCTTAAAAGAGACCCCAAAATGAAAACTCCCAAGAATATTATAGCCAAATTTTTTTTATTTTTTTTAGGAATAAATAGGTTTTGTTGGGGTTTCTGGTCAGGACCACCAGCAATGCCTGCTCAGATGAGGGGACCTGTTGGTAAAGGGGCACCACTGCCCCTGGATGCTCGGGTTGTACATGTGGTAGAATTTCCAGATGCAAATCACATACAGGCCAGAGTGGTTGGCCAGCTTCTGGATCAGCGTGGCAATCTCCTCCACTGTCTTATTACCAATGGCTACCTCCTGGACAGTGCTGTTTAGGTATTCCTCCACCAGCTGGGGCATGTGGCATTTCTTCACAGTCACATAGAGCATGACCCCTGGGTTCCTCCCCACAAAGTCCATCACTTGCTGCTCCACAAACTCCTTGGCACTACGGGACAAAGGCATGTCACAGCTGACCCTAAGGATGAAGCGTTGCAGCTGCTGCACAGAGCGTCCCAGTCCATTGTGGAGGATGCTGCACAGGAAGCAGCTCTGAGTCATGCAGGCCGCCACAGCCACTATGGTGGGCCCAGACACCAAAACTCCTGTAACTTTGGAAGCGAGAGCCAGAAGTCCTATAGCTAAATTTCAAAGCTCCCAGGTCAAGGAGAAAATATTGCAAGCAGTCAAAAAGAAATAGTTCAAATATCGTGGAACCAGTCAGGATAACACAAGATTTAGCAGTATCTACATTAAAGGACAGCAGGCTTGGAATATGATATTCTGGAGAGCAAGAGTTAGGATTACAACCAAGAATTGCCTACCCAACAAAATGGAGTATAATCCTTCAGGGGAAAAAAATGAACATTAGATTTAATAGAAAACTTTCAAGCATTCCTAATGAAAATACCAGAGCTGAATAGAAAATTTGACTTTCAAATACAAGACTCAAAAGAAGCATAAAATAGGAAAGAGAAATCAAAAGGGAATCAATAAAGTTAAACTATTTACACTCCTACATGGGAAAATGATACTTATAACTCCTAAAAATGTCCTCATTAGAAAGAGTATACATAGACAAAAAAGTACAGGTGTAAATTGAATATGATGGGATGATTATCTAAAAAAAATTGTGGGCTGAGAAAGAAGAATGCACTGAGAGAAAGGAAAAGGGAGAGGTAGATAAAGAAGAGGTCCAAAAGAGATTTTATAGTGGAGGGGAAGATGATGGAAGGGCAGAGAGAGAGAGAGCTCATGAACCTCACTGACTGAAAGAGAGAATAATATACACACACAGTTGGGTATGGAAATCTATTTTACCATACAAAAAAGTAGGAGGGGAAGAGGATAAAAGAAAATGGGTGGGGCTGATAGAAGGGAGGGCAGATTGGAGGAGGTCAAAGTCAGAAGCAAAACACTTTTGAAAATGAACAGGGTGGAAGTAGGGAAAGTAGGATAAAGAGGGGAAAATAGGATGGAGAAAAATATATAGTTTACAATCATTACTATGAAAAAATGTTTATATTGTTTCTTTGATAAAGGTCTCATTTCTCAAATATGTAGAAAAATGAGTCAAATTTATAGGAAAAGAAGAGCCATTTCTCAATTGATAGTCAAAGTATATGAACAGGCAGTTTTCAAAGTAATCAAAGCTATTTATAGTCATATGAAAAAATGCTCTAAATCACTTTTGATTTGAGAAATGCAAATTAAAGAAACTCTTAGTGACCACCATATATCTATTAATCAGATTGGCTAATATGACAGAAAAGGAAAATGATGTTGGGAAAATTAAAACACTAAAGTACTGTAGGTGGAATTGTGAACTGATCCAAACATTCTGGAGAACAATTTGGAACTATGCCCAAAGGGAAACCACACTGTGCATACCCTTTGAGCTAGCAATAATACTACTACTAGGTCTGTATCCCAAAGAGATAACAAAAAAAGGGAAAAGGGCCTATATGCACAAAAATATTTATGGCAGCTCTTTTTGTGTTCGCAAAGAATTGGAAACTGAGGAGATACCCATCAATTCAGGAATGGCTCAACAAGCTGTGGTATATGAATGCAATGGAAAACAATTGTGTTGTAAGAAATGAGCAGGCAGATTTCAGAAAAACCTAGACTTACATGAGCTGATGCAAAGCAAAATGAGCAGAACCAGAACACTGTAAGTAGTAAAAACAATACTGTTTTTATGATCTAGTATGAATAACTTAGATATTCTCAGTAATACAATGATCCAAGACAATTCTGAAGAATTTTTAATGGAAAGCACTGTCCATCTCCAGAGAAACTAAGAGAGCTTGAATGAAGAACAAAGATACTTTTTCTTTATTTTTCTTGGTTTTTTTCACAGCATGACTTGCACATAATATGACTACATGTGTATGTAGTATGTCAAACTGCTTGCCTTATAAATGAGGGGGGCGGAGCAAAGATAGCAGAGTAGAAACAGCACTTCCACAGTGCTCCAGCCCACATTACTTCAAAATCATGTAAAAGGGGACTCTGAACAACTTCTGGGGCCCCAGCATCCACAGAACGACACAGAGAAGCTAACCTCCCGCTGAGGACAGCCTGGCAGCCCTGCAGGGAGTGGCCAGCACAGCATTCTGGGAGCTGAGCCCAGGCCCACGTGAGCCATGGCTTTAGCCCCAGGGTGGCCGGGCCAGCAGCCAGCTTGAGGGACCACAGAACACCAGCAGCTGTGGAGATTCCAGGATTATCAACACAGACATGCCTAGGACAAAGTGAGAGGTTAGTGCCCTATGGACTTTGGGACCAGTATTTGGGGAACACATCAGCTTCTTCCCTGGGGGCGAAAAGCTGCTGAGGAAACCACGGCACAGATGCCATTTTGCAGCATCAGTGGCAGCTCCAGCTCCTGGTCTGCGAACCTATCAGTCTGGGGGCGTAATCGCTCTTGCTTTAACTTCCCTTGATCTGGGGTGGAGGTCTTGGGGTGGGTATCCAGCTTGCCAGAGCGTGTAGAGGCTTTACAGAGGCCACCCATCTAATACCTCCGGAAGTTGAGAAGACCCCGTTTGGGACCGAAGCTCCCCTGTCTGGTGGCAGAGTCCTACTGTGGCAACAAGCCCAAAAGTTAAGTAACTGAGTGGCAACATGCCTAGGCAAAGGAAACAAAATAAACAGAAAAATGCAACATTAGACTCCTATTTTGGGGGCAAAGAGGATCAAAGCATGGAACAGGAGGAGGACTGTGAGGTCTGAAATCCTGCTCCAAAAGTCCCAAATGAAAATATGAGCGGGTTACAGGCCATAGAGGACCTTAAGAAGGATGTAAAAAACCAAGTAAGAGAAGTGGAGGAAAAATTGGGAAGAGAAATGAGAAGGATACAGGAAAAGTATGAAATGAGAGTCAACAGCCTGACTGAGGAAAACAACACCTTAAAAAATAGACTAATTCAAATGGCAAAAGAGGCCCAAAAGGGCAATGAGGAGAAGAATGCCTTAAAAAGTCGAATTTGCCAGATGGAAAAAGAATCTCAAAAACTCACTGAGGAGATTCATTCCTTCAGAGTTAGACTGGAGCAAATGGAAGCTAGTGACTTTATGAGAAATCAAGATGCTGTTAAGCAGATACAAACAAATGAAAGAAGGCAATGTGAAATATCTCATGGGAAAAACCACTGATCTGGAAAATAGATCCAGGAGAGATAATTTAAAAATTATTGGACTACCTGAAAGACATGATCAAGGAAAGAACCTAGAAATCACCCTTCAAGAAATTCTCAAGGAAAATTGCCCTGATGTTTTAGATCCAGAGGGCAAAATAGAGGTTGAAAGAATCCACTGATCACCTCATGAAAAAGATCCCAAAAAGAAAACTCCCAGGAATATTATAGACAGGTTCCAGAATCCCCAGATCAAGGAGAAAATACTACAAGCATCCAGGAAGAAACAATTTCAATATTGTGGAAACATAATCAGAATAGCGCAGGACCTGGCAGCTTCTACACTAAATGAGGGGGGAGAGGAGGAAGAGAAAATTTGAAACTCAAAATTTGAAAAAAAAAATGTTTAAATTATTTTTGCATGTAATTGGGAAAAATATTTTTAAAGTTATTACAAAAATCCTTCAAAAGGAAGAAGTAATCCTGCAACTCTCTTTAACAGGTCTAAGTGGAGACTCAAAAGAAAAAAAAGGATTTTCCACAAGGCCTACGTGTATAAAACTGAGAACAAGAGTTCTTGACCATTTTTATATCATGGACTCCTTTGGCAGTGTAGTGAAAATTATATGTTGTGGGAATATTGTCTATTGTCCAAGAATATATTATAACTCCAAAAATGACATAGTTAGAAATATTTTTAGTCACAGGCTGGTTTTTGGTCCTAAGCAGAAATATTTAGATTATTTTATATCTAAATTCATAAAAATTGTTTCTGACAGGCTTGTGCCTAAAATGGAAGATTTCATCATTTTCTGACACTATACTTGGTTGCAGACAGTATACATAGGAGCTCAAGACAAAAGTATATAGAAACAAGGGCCTTTAATAATTTATCCAACAAAATTTGTATTAGGACTATCTTTTTATTTGGGGAGGGGGGTTAGGGTAGGTGAGGAATAAGGAACTATTTAATTTTTTGAAATGTGGGTATAATACCAGTATTTTCAACTATGATAAATTGTTCAGTATAACTGTAGCTGCAATTTATTGCAATAATTACTGTTTACCAAGAAAATAGCATGTTATTATAATTTCACAAACACAAGTAAATTATGAAGTCTCACATTCCTTGGAGGGTTCAACATTATCTAATATCTTCCATAAGATGGCAATGTTGTTACATTAAAAAAATTATTTAATAACATAATTATAAGCAGGGCCTATTTAAGGCACACAATAGTAGATATTACCCATTTTACAAGTTCTATGTTGTGGCAGCGACTGAGGAACATGGAACATGTATATCCTTAAGCAAGTCACATAATAGGAGCAGGTTCTCATGTCCTCATCTGTAAATAAAAGGGGCTTCTAAGATTCCCACTCACTCTCAGCTCTGAGGCTACATATAGAGTAGATGTCAATTTCTGGAGCATTTTGAGGGTGCCCAAATATAGCATTACAATCTCCTTTATACTAATTCAGAAGATCCACATCCTTGATGCAATTCATTAATTCAATTTAAAACTGTGTTAATGAAAAAACTTTTATCCCTGAGAATTTTTATTCCACAAAAACAAAACACAAGTGAATACTGAAAACAGTTTTTGTTTTTATTTCCAAGATCAAATATTACAACAGGACATTTACATGTATTTATAAAAAAAATGCAGCAGTTGTGTTTATAGATCAGAGGTTTCCTTGAGTTTGGTCCCTCTCTCAGCACAGTGAGCTGATGTCTTAAAAAGACCACCCCCCCCTCCCCTGACCCCCTATTTCAAGTTGCAGTATCAATATAAAGCAACTGGGTACAACATAGTAGGAATATTCACAATTTGGTATGGCCAAAGCTAGATCACCACCGACTGGAAAGAGAGCCTAATTTAGAAATTGTTTTTATAGATATAAGTAAACATCCAATAATCTAAAAATTTTGTGGGCTTAAATGCACAACTGGAACTACGAATGGAGTTTTAATGAACAGTTACAGTACAGATGTGTTGACCAATGCCACGATTTTCTGCCTCATTCATGTACCTTCTCAGTACCTGAAGGACCACTTACTAGATCTATAAAAAGTTCTTTTGTTTTGAACAAAATGATGACACTAATAGTCCTTTCACTGCCCCTCACTCACTAGTCCCAGAACTTTACAGCACTGGGAACAGTCACCAAAAAAAAAAATATATGCCTCCTAGCACCATGGGATAAAAGGCCCAGAAAACTGAACATATTCATTTTAGCAGGGGACATGTTAGAAACACTTATATGAACACTACTTTAGTCTACTAACAGCTTGGGTTTAATAACAGGACAGGGTTTTAACCTAGGAATCAAACATAGAAGCTTCCCCTTAAATTAACAAATTTGGTAATACTACTCCCTCTACCTAGAATAATGGAATTTACAACTTCCTAAGAGTTTGAAATTATCGGTAATTTGCTTGAGAAGGATTTTAAATTAAATATTCATCTTAGTTTTGTTATTTAAAAAAAAAGAATACTCAAACTATTAACTGAAAATTTCTATTTCTGGATCAATGTCTCAGAATAACAGAGGGCAGGGAAAATAAAAACATAAAAATAAATTAAAAAACAATTGGTAAAAGCATATTCTAATTTTACATCCCAGATGACCATGTAGTCAATATTCTGCAAGACTCAAAGGGAAAGTTGTTAGCTCTAAAAAAAAGCCCTGGACAACTTCTGGCAAGAGAGTTGGAGATACCAGCCAACAAGCTTAGGTTAATTTAGACAATGTCCAGGAAGGGCAAGCAGAGGCTCCTCAATCAACCAAGCTCGAGTAGTTAAGGAGAGGAAGAACAGGAGGAATGCAGTCAGGATGAGCACAGTGCAGGACAAGGATTACCAAGAGGCAGTAGAGATGGCCACAGCAGAGACGGGGTGAATCTAAGTACTCAGACTATACAAGACATTTTGAAAAAAGCTCAAGCGTGCTTGGAAGCTGCAGAGATAAGAGAGGTGGGGGCAGAGGACACCTCTTGAGAATTATCTTAAGGAAACTGGCGGGAAGGCTGAACCCGAAGGAGGAATCCCATATTCTACTAACTCAGATAAGGGAAAGTACTGATGTTAGCTATGCTGAAGTCACTAGGTACAAGTTAAGGCAATGGAAACCAAATTAGGAAGTTTGACTCTGTCTTCTTTTGTATCTACCAAGGCTCCCCAAGGTCAGGTGAACCTTGGACCTATCATGCAGCCCCAACCTTCTGCAAGGATTTACCCAAGCCACCTACAATGAATCCTTCATCTCCACGTCCTCCTGATGATGGTGACAACCCCTAGCTGAGCCTTTTAAGCAAAGGTGTGTGACACTAGCTCAATCCCAAATATCACGATCTATGGCTCTGTCTACATGACCAGCCAACGAATTGAGCAGATCAAGGCCAAAGCTAGAAGGTACAGCAGGCATGAAATTACAACCTCTTGCGGGGGGGCCTCTCAAGATTGTGATTTCAGATGGGTCCCAAACCTTTTACATGCAGACTGTTTAGAAACTTCTGAGTTCATCGACAATCCCTGCAGCTCTTGGTGGTTGCCAAAGCCCAAATTACCCAAGATATACAGGCTCTGGCAAGACAACACAAGGCTACTTTTTGTTATTTTGTATTGTAAGCCTGATGCAGAAAATCTTAATTATACTCAACCATAATCCTATTCATTTATACTGCTCATTTGATGACTGCAGTATTTGTACAATAGCAGCTACATTATCAGGGCGCTGCCTCTTAGCCTCAGAGACTGAGGTATTTTCATACCTGTAGTGGTGACCAAATATAACACTTCAAAGGTCAAGGCTCAACTGTTCACACACCCCCTTTCATATTATCCAAGTCAATAGCCTATATGCTATTGTAAAGTTCCTGCTGAACTTTACAAGTTGACCTTTTCTGATGATCAGTTTTTAATCCAATGCACTCCTGCTGAGACAAGCAACAATGTTCATAGTATCTGGCATCAGAAAAGAGATTTACAACAGCAATACCTACTTGACAAAATTGCTCCTGAGCTCAACTGAGTAGAATATTTAAGCACTACTATGGATTTCTTCATTGATTTGATGTCTCAACCTCTTCTTGATATGACATAATTTGTCCAGAAAACCACAGAGGTGTGACAGGACTGGTCAATAATAACACTTTTCTTTATTGGCCATGCTCAACTCATAAAGCTCATTTCCTTCCTAGGGATAACACATCACCGTATCCTCTAGTCAACATCAGTGGCATGACCATGATTACATCTACTCAGGTGCTTGATACACATCTCCAATATGTAACGGACTTTTACATATTGATTAGAACTGCAACTATTATCTTGGTACAAGAGGGTCTGGAGTGACCCCTAAGAGCTCGCTCTCCTAGATCTACAGAGATAATCAGAGTCTCTCATAGCCAACCCCAGATGTGATCAATGATCTGCACACACACTCATCTTGTCCATCCCGAATACATCAGCAGTTGGATCATCATTAGACTTAGAAGCATTCAAGCATGAAATCCGGAAGTGCAGCGTCTATTGCTGCTTTTTACTCAGCTGGTATAGGCTATAGAAGCTCACTTAACCTACTTTCCCTTGTAAAAGATATATATCGGGGCGGCTAGGTGGCGCAGTGAATAGAGCGCCGGCCCAGAATCAGAAGCACCTGAGTTCGGAGCCGGCCTCTGACACTTAATCCATACAAACAACAACAACAAAAAAAACCTAGCCGTGTAACCTTGGGCAAGTTACTTAACCCCAATTGCCCTAAAGGGGCGGCTAGGTGGCGCAGTGAGTAAGAGCGCCGGCCTCGGAGTTGGGATGACCCGAGATCAGATCCGGCCTCAGAAAATGAGCACCCACGCATAAATAATGACTAGCCGTGTAACCTTGAGCAAGTTACTTAACCCCAATTGCTTTAAAAAAAAAAAAAGATATAGATCAAGTTGCCAATATAGGTGGCTTTGTCTTTATCACTCTGGGCATCCTTAAATTCACTAAGCTTTATATCTTCTTCAAATCAGGTTCACAGAAACTTCCAGTTATTGTTGCTCCAGCACATCAAGAAAAAAGAAAAGAAAAAATCCTTAAGGAGCTAAAAGCACTTTGCCAAATGAATGAAAACTGAAGTTCTAGGCGGCAATTCCCTGTTCAGAACTGTTAAAGTCAACTGACCATCTGGTGCTATACCCCTCAGGGAAAAGGAACCAAGAGAAAATTGTGACAAAGCATCACCACCTATTTCCCCAGCAAGTATTTTAAGTTTTCTAAATCTAATGTACAAACATGGGAAAATAACAAGGAGGCCTAAGTGGAGGGTACAAATCACTTTCATCCTGATAACCAGAATATAAAGAAATTCTTTGGTGGTATAAAATTCACTATGGGTGGGGCTAATCTATGGAGTAAAGAATCAGAAGAGTCCCAGAGCAGTTAAGAAAGAATGGATTAAAGTAAGTTACCTGTTCATACTGAGTCATACCTGCTCATCAAAGTGAGTTTTCTCTATTATAATTGCTGTGGGAAAGGCATATTTTGTCTGATCTTGTCAAACACTGCCAGCAAGGTACCCCAGAAAACTTAGATTCCAATGCCACTCATATAGCACAAATCCTGGTAACTCACACTTTAAATATGAAGAGATGAAAATGGTAACAAATCAGGTCTACCTCCTGAAGGTTCCTATCAGACTCCCTACCCAATGGACACTGTCAGAAAGCAAAAAAAGAATTTTAACATTGGGAAAATAAACTTTTTTTAAAAAATCAATAAATATTCATATTTAGTTTTGCTTTAAAAAAAAAGACCTTATCAACAAGGATATTAATTTTAGGTCATAGCAAGAATTATCTTTTGAAATAATATTCTTTTAGGAGGGACTAATTACTCCCTTTAGCTATGGCCCAAATTCAACACAGCAAACTGTAATATTCATAAATCAACCTATGAACCCATTGCATAGGCAAGATCACCACAGATATTTCTTTTTCTGACTTTGTTACTGTTTTAAGCCTTACCATCAGTTCTTCAGATGTACTACATTTCTGACTCAAGTAGAGCATCTTAGTTAATTCAATTTCACTTCAAACAGTATCATTTGGCAAAAAAAAAAAAAAAAAAGCCTGAATGACAAATTATAACACCTATCAGTTTGACTAAGTGGGCCAGGCACAGCAATGGCTTTGTGAAGAATGCCATACAACTTTCAGTGTCTCTCTCCTACAAGTAAAGAATGGATAAGCAAAGATTTTGACATGGGAGTTAAGAGAAAAATGCCAGCCTGCTTATTCTACGGGCTTCCAGAAATGAAGCAATTCCAATATCTGCTTTTCCCTTAGAATAAGGGAACAGAATTCTATAGGGCAAAGGATTCTCTACAGAAAAGGGGTGGGGGTAGAAAAAACAAGAACACTCACTTCTGATTTGTTTCTGGAAAGAAGTTTTCCTATCTATTTCTTTGAAAATGACACAAATAAGTCAGATATTAATTTTTTAGAAAATGAGCTCCCTTAAACACAACCCATTGCAATAATCAAATTAATTTTCAAGGAATTGTTTTTTAAAAATTGAGAACACAGAATGTTTCAAGAAAACTATCACTTAGTAATTATCAATAAATCTCATACTCAATGAATACAATGAGTTCAATGGCAGAAAACCTTCAAAACCATCATATTCACTTTGTAAATGTACTTGACAGCAAATCAGTAGTGCTGCCTCAAAGGGTGGACAGAGAAAGTTATTGCTGAAAAGGCAAAAGTCCTGTAGGATAGTAGGCTGACACATCAGTTTGTTAAACTCAATGGACACCAATAGCACTGAAAAGCCATTCCTCTGTTGGGGAATGCGAAGTCTTTCATATGTGGTTAATAAAAACAAAAACAAAACAAAAAGCCCCACACCACCACTCAAGGAGTAAGGCAAACCATACAATGTCCATTGCATTCTCTAAACCAAATATGGTCACAAATTCATTGGGTTCCTAACATTTGGGCTGACATACTCTTCTAATTGTGCTCAACGGCATAAACTTCCTCAATCCTTTTCAACAATTAAGATAATAAAGATGAGCACCTAACATTATAAGCGCTTCTAAGAGACAAAGTGCAAAACTTGGGCAGAATGGTATGAAAAAAGGAACATAGTGAGATGCCTTTATTAGTTTCCATCTTTTCATAGGTCAAATGGAATGGTGGTAACTGGCGTGGGGCGAGGGGGCAGCTGGGTCTGTGATAAAGGGAACCCCCTGAAAGAACAAATTCCCTCCATTACTCCAAGTCAGCAGCCTCTCTGTAACTTATAGCCTAGTGGGGTCTTGGAAGGCTTCTCAAAAAACTAAAAAGGCAGATTTAGACTCTAAAACCAATTCCCATAAAATTACTCAGATAGTAAATGTCTTAAGCTTTAGAACAAAAGAACAGCTTACAAAACAAGAAAAGTTAAATGTCATTATAGCAATGGTGAACCATCTGGGTTGATTTAATTATCTTTTATTTGGAAGCAATACTGATCAGGAATAAAGAATTAAAGTAAAAAGTTACGGGACCAGTACTGAATTTCAGTAGTAGGTAGTTGATTATTGGTCAAAAAACCAGTTCTTGAACATAAGGCAAAGGAAATACTTATGGGACAACCTATAATAAAACAAAGGGGCATCTATGAATGACTTGGCATGTAGCAAGGAGCTTGGCTAACTTTCTCCAAGTTGTACTAAGTACTAGAGGTTCTATCAAGTAGTCCTTTCTCATAATATCCCAAATATAGGATATTCTCTGAGTAAGTTACAGTTCTTATGGTGAAGACTAGGAATCTAATCCAGGCGTTAGCAATCTTGGTAAAACTGACATTAAAATTTAAAAGGATCTAACCAATTATGCCATAAACTGTGGCATCAAGAAATGGAGTAAAGGCATTTGTCACTATATTATTAAAATAGGGCCTGCCCACCCATTCCATAAAGCCTTCTCTAATCATCATAGTCCACTCTGTTCTTTATCTTCTCTGAAATTCCAACACATTTATTAACAGGCAATTTAGTAATTATTCTCTAATTGTTTCATTTTTGTTGTGTCCCCCTTATAGATTTCAAGTTCCTTGAGAACCAAGGTTCTATACTGTGTTTTTTTTTTTCTTTTAAAATCTTCCATTTAGTAGTTCATCAGGGATCTTCTATGCTGGGTCATAGAGCAGTCAGGATTCAACAAACTATGTGAAGTGAGAATGGAGTAGCAGCAAGAGTGCTGAATTGGAGAGTCTGAGAAGATTGAACTACTTCTGACACTTCACTGTGTGATCATGGGCAAGTTTCTTCAACTTAATTGCGGCCATTTTCTCATCTGGAAAAGGGGACAGTAATACCTGAACGAGATGATAATAGTAAAGTCCTTAAAGAACAGATATTGAGGCTGGTGATATCTGAAAACAGGAAAGAGAATATATCCTTTCCTAAAAATGTTAAATATATTGACTAATTATGTGTGAATCTTTCTTCTTATTCCTCAAAAACAATCTAATAAATGAAGTCCTTTTTAACCTTTTATATTTTCACCAGAGTACTCATTTTAAAAACAGCTTCCTAATTAGTATTAAAAGCTAGCCCCTCAAAAGAGATGATTAGGAAATTTTTATACTCAGAGCAAATTCTCTAAAAATTGTCACCATCTTTTGTCCTTTTTCATTTCCAAATTCTAATAGATGGAGTCCAATTAAAAATCCTATAATTTTAAATTTAAGCTTTGTTAGTAAATGTTGGAGGAATGAGCCTTTGAAATAAAACTGACGACCATAACTAAAAACAATCTCCTTCCCCAGGTTATAAAACTCTTGTCTTTCAGTGGGTCCTTCCTGGATCAAATTAAAAAATACTCTTTATCTTAAATTCTCCTGAACTCACTTTCCCTACCAGTTCTCAATTAATTCCTCTGGCCCGGCTTATATCTCAGGTGTGTTCCCTTCCCAACCCTCCCCCTCCTCCCCCTTAGCCCTTCCCACCTATTAAATACCCTCCCATCCTGCCCCAGTGCATTGAAGAAAATAACCATTATTATCAAAGCAGGTGAACTGTTGTATAAAGTTATACTTTTGTGAATCTGGACGATGACCCCACAAATGCTTTCCCCTGAAGATCAAAGCAGGATAGGAAAAGCATCCAACTAGAAGAAATAAATACTGTAAGAGGACTGTGCTCAGATATTCTTAAGTCTGTGGCTGGACTATAGATAAAGAATCTCTGACCCCTTAACTTCCAGCTACCACTTAAACCAATAACAATAATAAATCACTTCTCAGCAATCCCCCTCCCAGAAACAGTATTTCCATAACTAGGACAAGACAAGGGGCTTTTGTAGTCAGTCACAACATCCTCTCCCTTTTCTTAGTCCAGAGACTCAAAGAGCAAGGGAAAGTCTTGAAAGAAGCTGAAATGTACAACCAATGGGCTTCTTTCTCAGCCTACTTTACTGAGCTCGACTACAACACAAACCCTCACAGCTAAATCATGACACTTTCCTCTTTGCCTCCAAAGCAGCCAAAAATCACTATTCTTACTTAGTTTAAAGAATCTTGAAGAGAAAGAAGGCATAAAAAAGTTAAGTGGGTTAATTTTAAGCAGAGGAGAAGCAAAATGTTCCCGATTGGACAAAGTCAGATAAGTACATGCTCTATGAAGGAAGTAGTAGCTCTGTGCCCTTACTGAAGCCCTAACAACCTCAAGTTGGTTCCATCTGTACTGTGAGATAAAATAACTCAATGACCATATTCTGAACTTCAAGACTAAAGTGTGCTTAGGGTGGGGCAATCCTTTCTCTGTTTTCAAGATGCCAGTTTTTCAATTTCTACCTCCAACCCTCTCTTTGGCCCTCAAGATTCAGTATACTAAACAGAAATAGTCACAATGAATGACTGGCTTCTGAAGCCTGGAACCCACCTTTGAAAAGACTACAACATCTGACTGGCTATTTTTC
The DNA here is from genome assembly GCA_011680675.1 of Gymnobelideus leadbeateri. Classification (NCBI taxonomy): domain Eukaryota; kingdom Metazoa; phylum Chordata; class Mammalia; order Diprotodontia; family Petauridae; genus Gymnobelideus; species Gymnobelideus leadbeateri. Next base: position 252,264 of record WOXC01001422.1, on the reverse strand, counting down.
CTAAAAAGGAGACTATCCAAAAGAACCTGGCAGGGGGTTCAAAGGGTGATTTATTGGGAAAACATTTCACATACTCAGTGGTCACTCTGGTCACAAATCTGTACCTCACGAATAGACCTACTTCCCCTAGTCCTAGAAGACACCCTAATCTTGTACCACCTGAAAACTCAAGGTTTCTAAATCCTTCCTAATCCAAAACCACCATTTCTTTCTGTGTACTACTGATAATACACTGTGCTTCTATTAACAAGTGCTCATATCTAAGGCCCTCCAATATATTATTTGCAGAGATTACCAAGAAAGCTGTGTTTTTGCAAGGAATCAGAAGTTGCTGGTAAACCTGTGGATCCTATGCAAAAACACCAAAGTGGTGCTGTTTAGGCACCAATCTGGATAGATAACTCTGACTCAATGCATACAGGAAACTGTAATTATATAAATATATTTATAAATATTTATACAATTATATACTTATACATAAGCACTTACACAGACTTAGGAAAATGTAAGGACATTCATTTGTAACGATCCATTAAAGAATAAACAGACTTTCCCATGATTTCCTATAGAAGACATATATTTCATTCTTTAGTGAGGGTGCCTCACCAATCAATCATTAGAAATCACATTCCACAATTGTGTACTAACAAAAGATAATCCCCTCCTCCTTTATCCCTTGGGTGCTAAAAGGTAAGATCTCTTAAAATAGACAGGAACCCTAAAAGTCTTTGAAAATATACCTGAATTTGGGTTATAAGTTAAAGTTTGTACTTTATTTCCAAAATTAGCAATTTATTTTTCCTCTAAGGTGCAGAAATGAACCAGCCTAAAAAACAGTGACAAAAAATGGGTACACGCTATTGTGTGATCTCTATATAGACTTAAAAGTTTTAGTTCTATTGCCATCTTCACCCCAGTCCCTACTTTACTCTCCTGCTAGCTCAAAATAAGGAAGGGGTAAGTGAACGGTGTTGCATTCAATTTAAAATAGGTAACTTCTTCTTTGGAGCCATATATTAAATTCTCACTTTACACACAATTAAATGAGGCTTTTGATGGCAGGAAAAAATACAATTGTTGAAGATTTCTAAGAGCAGTTTTTCTCACTCCAGTTACTAAATGTCGCTTTAGGGACTAAATTTAAAGGTGTTCTCTTAAGAGATGCTTTCAGTTCTGATGCCACTGAACATCCTCTGGCTGCAACAGGTTATGGCAGAACCGAAATCTTAAAGTAGCTCAGCTCAGTATAGTCTCTTAAAGACTATTTTATCCTGGGGTCAAAATGAATTTGGATTAGTCCTAAAGAAACCCACCATTTAGAGTTACTTCTTTTCCCTTATCTCTGAAGCAGACCCTAAAGCACCATAGATCAGATCAACAGCAAGACCAATTTCTAATTTAGTTAATTAGCATTTTACTGCATGATTGTAAAACTACAACTAAAAAAAAAGCAAAAAACTCCTGCCATTCTTAAACCCTTTGTTGGACCCAGAAAATGGAAGAGGCTAGGAAATGTTATGCTGTCCTAAGAGTAAACACATTCCTTTTCCCAATAAGGAAAATTTTGAAATTATGGAATATCTTAAGATATCATTAGCTTGAAAACAGGTATAAGGATTCAGTAATTTCACTGAATTACTATTCACTCCTAGTATGTTGGTATCAACAGCTTCCATAAAATAATTCCAAATAAAGAGCAATGTTGAAAACTGTCTAAGGTAGGAGTGCTGAAAGCCATGCTAATCTATCTCATCCCATATTTGACAATCAATTTCCCAACAGCACAATATACCATGGACCTATTCTTCTACAGGAGAGACGAGGGGAAAAAGAAATTTAAATTTTTTTTGGACAAACTATCATAAGGAGTGCTTTTCTCCACATAAATAAAAGCCTGGGTATTTTGTTACATGATACTTCTTACGTGAAACTTAAAAAAAATGAAGACACCCTTTTTTTCTCCCAAGAGTAAAGAATAGTAAAGATGGGGAGGGGAAGCGGTTCTTTTTTTTTTTTTTTTAATCTGGCCTTTTCTCTGCCACAGGAAACCAAGGTCACATTATTTTTCTTATTTCCAGAGAGTGATGTGTAAGACATCACCCCTCTTTCCCAAATGGAACAAGCATTTCCTGCAACCAGTATTAGGACAGATGGTATAATTAGGTTTTCGTTTGGTCACCAGATTGAGGGGAAAAGGAAGAAAGAGGAAAGAGGAGCAAGGACAGAAAACAGAAGGGAAAGACGCTGTGGAGGAGAGCCCAGACAAAGAGGAGAGCAGGTGGGGGCCGCTTGCCCAGTTTGGCTCTGTGGTCCTAGGAGCCAAACTGCACACTCAGGGACGCAGTATCCCAAGTAAAAGGACGAGGGGCAGCTGAGAGAGGTCAGGCCACGGTGCTAATTTCTTTCCTGTACAAAGACAGTCTCTTGAGGACAGAGGCCTGCCTCTTGTAATGTAATGTCATAGTCAAGGTGAGAAAGCTTCCTTCGAGGGAAGTTGGTGAGAAGTTCAAAACGTTCATTTGGGTATCCTTTTGACTGCACATGCTTCACCAGAGCCTAGAGCAGAGGGGAGAGAGAAGAGAGAGAGAGCATAAGCAACGGATGAGGAGGACAGAAACAACATTTAGCATGTGGTGAGTCAGAAACAATAATGCCTCATTTTAGATAGTACTATTAGGGAATTTGTGATCTACACATAAGGGAATTTCTCTGGTAATTGAAACTATTCTAAGTGCCCAAACTTTAAGAAACAATTTAACCCCCCTTTTAAAATAAAAAGTGAAAGTCAGAGTAAAGGAACATAACTTCAATTAGTTCTTCATGAGTCAGAGTCATCATTATAAGTATTAATTACCATTCTGTATTATATACAAATAACGACTTTACTGGCACTGAGGTATATAAAGGTACTTGGCCCCTAAAGTAAATAACCCCATTCTGCTATGCTTTAAGTTTTGTGTATATTTTTAAAATGTTTTTTTGTTCCCGTGTCTGCCTATAATTTCTTGCTGCTGTCAATTATGTCCCTTTTAAACAGTCCTTCCCCTTTCAAAAAACACTGCTTCTAATTAAGTATTAGCTACTTAGCCCCATTATTCTGTTGGGGCAGATATACCAAGTGTGTATACTAAGGTACCTTAAGAGAGGAAAGTTAATGCCAATTCATTTCTGACCTAGGATTTATACTTATATCTGAAGGTGAAAAAAATCAGTCAGATGACCTCTTGACCAATCTACATACTGGATTACAGTAAACTATGATTACTTTAAACTAGATAAAAATATTCTTTGGATAATTACCAACTTAGTTCCTTCTGCCTCAGCTGTTCCTCTATTAACCATAGCTGTAGCCTAAAAGAGCTTACCTTCTTTAACAAAAAGCTAAATCCTGAGACTAAGAACCATGTTCCTTTCTAATAAACAATGGTATTTGGAGATTGTTTTAGTTTTAAAAGGTATATTGGATAACTAAGACAATAAAAGCACACTGAACTAAGATTCTAGGAGGTAATAAAACATAATAGAAAACACTGGACTAGGAGTCCAAATATGCATGTTGTGGGGATGGATCTACTATGTACTAGCTGATCTTGGCCATGTTACCAGCTACCTCTGAGTACCAATAAAAATAAGAGGATATTACTTACCCTGCCTATCTCACAGGGTTGTTGTGAAGGCTGAATGAGAATGTATCTCAAAACCATCAAGTTATATGAGCATGAGGTGTTATATAGAATCTGGGATTAATAGGTGATGCTAAGGAGTCCAGTGAGCCCCCAGAATAGATCCCCCATTTTATTGTGAAAAAGCCATTTCTCAAAGACTTGGAATAATGTAGGGGAATGTTGGGGTTAGGGATATAAAAACAAAAACACTCCTGGACCTCCAAGAATCTCCCTTATTAAAGACAATAAATTTAAGACTTCTGCTCAGTTTTCCCTCCTTTTCACCATTTCAAGGGCTACTACAATGGTGAAAAAATAAAATAACGCATTTCAAAAAGCAGGAACAAGTGGTGATTTTAATACTGAAGACTGGGGTATAACTTTGGATGAACTATCTCAAAACCCAAATTAAAGCACAATGAGGAAACCAAAGGGAAGATCATGAGATTTTAAACCACTTGCTCTTCTTTAGTAATAATTAATAATAGTTCATATTTATATAATACTTTATAAAACACTTTTATATACTTTCTCATTTGATCCTCACAACCAGCTTTTGAGGCAGGGACTGATAATACAATTATCTGAACTTTTAGAAGTTAAGTGGCTTATTCAATATCACCAGAAATTTTTGTGCCACTCAAGGGGTTTGACGCCTTCCTCCTGATGTCACTGCCACTTGTGCCATCCTCTTCTGGGTCTATTGTCACAGTACCACTTTCTTCTGTGGCTGTCTGTGGCTTTCTGCCAAACACTTTATGTCCATGCTCTAACTTTAAGCCAAACAAATTGTGTGGGGTTTGTCATTAGCTGACAAATCTCAATGACCTATCCCAAAGCCTTCATTCTGAATAGGAAAACTCTCTGGGTCAACTTCAGTTCTACACTTGACAATACTATCTGATGAGAAGAAATGTCATAGGAAGGGTGCCTGCTGAGATAAAGGGGCCTCCACTACAATGACACAGTTACAGTACTCCAACAGCCCTGAGGTCCTGATGAATCAGAAAAGGTCCCTAGTTACTACTGTAGGCCTCAGGAGCTGCCTTGTCTTTAAGAGCCACCAAAATAAAACCAGAGGGCTTCTAAAGACAAAACACAATACATCAAAAGCTCTTGAAATGAGAATGGGAAGGGCTATTATCTGCACCCAACAAAATTTGGGTTTCAGTGTGCTTTCATTAGGGAAATTGAACAGAACCATCTATTCCACTTTAGTTTTCCGTCATAACAGAGTTGGGGCCAGGTAAAGAATGGTGCTAAGCTCTAAAAGGCTTCTCAGGATTTTGGCAATAGTGACAATAGGAATGTGATGGTAATGGTTTAAAAAAAGAAAAAAAAGGAGGTAGGAGGCAGCAGAAGATGGCAGAGAGTATAACACCAGTGACAGACACCAGAAAGTACACCAAATTGTAAAATGAAAGTCACTGGAAAAGCAACCTTTGACGAATCAGGGTAATATGGCACCTAAAATTAATGCCTTCGGTTTTATTCATGGAACTAAAACAGACACAAATTTTCACTAACTTTAAAAAAATATATTCTAGGAAATAAATAAATCTTTAAAATTCCTTGCTAATAAGAAGTCTCCATTTGAGAAGAACCATTCTGATGAGCTAAAAGCAACTAAGCTTCCATGTTCCTTAAACTCATAATTTTGGTAAGTAATTTTAGTGAAAACCATACTTCCATTTAAAATTTTCTATCTAAAAGCTTTTCTGATGTTTTCATGGGGGAAACAAACTTGATAAGAGGTCACTTTGTTGGATGCTGAAAAAAGAAAGTGACCAGAAAGAATGGCCTTCTCTAGGCAATTTTAGATTAGATTTCAAAATATATAAGAAAGAAAATAACCTCAGCTCCTCTAGGATAAGAAAACCTAGATCTGTTTCTAAAAATAGTCTGTTTTTCCCTCCATATGAGACTAAATGAATAACTTTATGGTTCACTTTTATGAAGTGTAATGTTAACAAGGTCTTCTTTGCCTTGGCTTTTATAAATAAGAAAATGACATGCTTCATATGATTGCTTTATCATTTCAGGGGTGCATTTCTTCTAGAAGAACTATTCTTCTAATTAGATAATGTCTCTGCCCCATGTAAAAAGTTCTACTTAATTTTACTTACTAGAAGTTTAGCTTGTTCTGGAAGAGTGATTTGTTCCCTCTTTCCATCTGGATACCTCAACATCAGCTGTGCTTTTGGTCCTAAACAAATAAAAGATATGCGAATATAGTAAGATATGAAGACAAATGATTTAGCATAACATTTGTATTTTAGAGAACTAAAATTAACTCACCATTCATTTCCAGCCCTTCTGAAAGCCCATCTGACTTCTCAGGTAACACCTCCAATATTTCAGAATCAATGCCTGATACTACTTGGTGGTTCGTTGCAGTTGCAGGCTCAGTCCTAGCTGAGGGCTCAGTCTGAGGCCTCCGGCTTTCCTCTTTCCTATGCAATAAGTCCTTGTGTGGAGACTTTCTAGATTTGGCAGGATTCTCTACCTCCTCTTCCTCATCAGAACCACAAACTGATATGAATTCCTCACTTCCAGAAAAAAGTTCAGATTCAGACTCTTCATCTGAGCGACTGTCCTGTTTTGCCTGTGTAGAATCAAAATGTGTCTCCTGCAAGGACGCTCTGATAGCAGCTTCTAGCTGGCTGTCTTCACTTGCATCTATAAGGCTCTCCTGCCAGGTACAGATATGAGACATAAGTGAAGGGAAAAACACAATTAATAAATCCCAAATTAAAAAGAAAGTGAAAAATGCAGCAGCCAAGATGTTAAGAATATTTTACTCTTAATGTTTGTTTGTTTGTTTTTTGAGGGGGGAAGGCAAAGCAATTGGGGTTAAGTGGAATATTTTACTCTTAAAGTAAGAGGACAACCCTTGCCTACCTCCTTGGAATGAGCTCTTACCAAAGGAACATTTTCATTACCCCTCCCCTCCCCCCCCAATCTGCCCCAGTGGGAAGACACGCTTACAAGAGGAAATGTTAAAGATCTTGCCAGATGAAGAACATTTAGTTACTGCCTCAACTTTTGATACTAGCAAGTCATTCTGTGAATTAATTTTTTACAAATTAGTGAAAATTTTAATATTCCAAAACAAGACAAATCCTCTACTTAAATGCCAAACTGAATTCCTCAAGCACACTTAAATTGATTTACAAAACTGTTATAACTCTGTCCTACAATTTCTTGTAGCTCTTGATTGATCAAAGTAGGAATGATAATTTCTACTATTTTTATCATCCTCTGTGATTTCAACCACAAGCCTAAAAATACTGCTCTTTGCGATAATTATCCAGTAAATCTTTTGACAATCTGGAATGTTAAGGGGATGAAGAGAGACAACTAGTCCATACAATTGGACAAATAGGAGTCTCTTTGTTACCTCAGATTGGATTTCTAATTTTTCCTCTAAATCTTTATAATTGAAAGGGATATAATTTATATATTCCTCACTACTGTTTGTTCTAATTCCCACCTCCACCCCCCCTGATTCTTTAAGAGGGTTTTTGGGTTATGAAGAGAATAACAAACTTCTAACAAGTCTAAGTCCCAATAAATATTTATATTTAGACCATCAGAAATGTAGGTTGCTATAGTTTTGATGGTGCTGATTACAAAGTTCTCTCTCCACATATATATATATATATATATATATATATAATATGAGTAAAATTTTGCTCAAAATGAAAAGAATGGAAAACAAACCACAAAACAGAATGGAGGAAAAACTTAGACTAGTCATCTCAGTGACTGGTACCAGCTGTGATCTTTTCCTAAGACTTAATCTTTCTTGCTGACAGGATGAGAAATATTTTTGGAGGATAAACTCACTATGGCCACATAACAAAGCACTGGTTTGATAGACCATAATTTCATCTACAGCAGTGCTACATATAATAAATACAATTCAATACGCATCTTATATAAGATGTTGAGTACAAATGTGCTAGTTTCCTGAACCCTTATACTTACAGAGCGGCCACATTTTTTAGGGGGATTGCTGGAGAGTCCATCCAATTGACCATGCTCACCCAGGAATCCTGTCACTTGATCCAAAAAAGAAGTCACATCTAGCTGGTGCCACTCCACTAGCTTCTGACCTGAAGAAGAAAAACTAAGATATAAAACAGCATTTATGTTCAATACCTTTCCATGTGAATAATCTTACAATGTTAGGCCTTTGCAGAATATAGATTGATGCTGAGGAAAAATTTCTTTATCTTATTAGAGGACCTATGCAAATATGGTTGTAGCAATAAAGTATTACTAAAGTATCAGGTATTAATTACTATTACAACTAGATCATACAGCCACACCAGACAGATACAGACATTGCATCAATAAAAATCCAGGTTATCATGGCCTTTGGATAAGAAGAAAAGATACAGCATCAGGTATATTAACTGATTGACCGCCACTACCATGCCAGAATCATTTACCTGCTACCTTTAGTCATCTGGAGCTGGAGACAAAAGACATCACCCTTCCTCCATTCATCTTTAGCCAGGAAAGTGGTCCCCAATGAGTCACACTGACTGAGCTGAGGAGGTGTTTATTCATTAATAGGACAAAGAGACCTACTTGTTCAAAAATTACTCTTTTCCTTGGAAAAGGAGGAACTGACCTCCACTGACCTTTAGACAGGTAGAGCTGTGAATGCAGAAAATAAGACATTTGCTTCTAATCTTCAAGGGGAGAAACTGAAGAGCAAAGGAGTATGTCTGGAGGTCCATATTACCTGCCTAGGTTTTCAAGACACAGCTCTTTTGCCCTCTTTTCTGGATCTTTTGTTCTTACTGCTCTTGCATTCTAGCAGGCCAAGTGAGCCAAGCTATTTCTCCCTGTCTTCTCTTTTTTGTCTTCTAGAGGGCAGACCAAGGTATTTCGGTGTCTCACTTCACTGAGGGTTGTAGCAGAGAAAAGGCTGCTCTTCTAGTGGGCATTATCAAGCCGTAATTTTTTCTCTCTCAGTTGAAGTTGAAAAGTCTGTGTGGCCTCATGTCAAGGAGGCTCAATGGGGTCCAAGAAAGGTATGCATTGCCATCTTCCTTTCAAAAGGAATTATGAATTATGTATATATAATGTTTTTAGAATTATTGTTAAAGGAGTTTATCTTCACATGAGCCATTTTTTAATATAATAAATTAGGAATTTCACACCTGATAGTCATACAAGAGTGGTAGTCTGTGTTTCTTGAGCACCTTTCTTGAGCAAATTGTATTTACTTAGGCTAGGTAATCTGCTACTGTTATTGAAGACCCCAGGTGAAAAAGTACATGCTCTTTACAGATTTGGGATACTGATGCAGCAATAATAGTTTCTGACGGAAGAGTGCAAAGTAGTCAGATAACTAGTTCAGAAAATGGAGCAGTATTATTAACATATGATACAATGTCACAAATAGAGGACCTATGCAAATATGGTTGTAGTAATAAGCTTAATAAGTGCATTCTTGGATAATTACAACTAATACTTGTAAGCGGAACATGCAATATGGCTTCTAACTCCACTAAATTCAAACTGCTCTCTCAAAGGCCACCATTTACCCCTTTTGTGGCTAAATCTGAGAGCCTTTTCTCAGCTTTCTACCACATCTCATTTACACCCCCATCAATGCACTCTCCCTAATTTACTCTCTTCCCTAGTTTCTATGACACAGCTCTTTCCTGGTTCTTCTATGTTCTTTCTCCTCTTGACACCTATGTATAGCCTCTGTCCTAGTCCTTCTCTATCCATACTGTTCCCCTGGTCCCATGGACTGAAATGGTATCACTACCTGGAACCTTCCTAAACCTATAAGTATGGCACCAATAGCTCTATTAAACTCCAGCCTTATCACTTATGCTGTCCAGAAGAACCCTCTACTTGGATGTCTTAGCATGACTAGTGTAAATATGTCTAACACTGATATTATTATTTTCCTTTTAGATGTTTCCATTTCTGCTCAGGATACCTCTCTCTTTATCTTCATCTTCGGTCACTCAGACTCAAAACCTTGGAAGTCATCTCTGATCCACATCATCCAATTAAATGTCAACCCCTATCTCTCCAAATCTCTTGCATCTACTTCCCCTTTCCCACTCATATAACCATTACTTCACTACAATTTGAGCTCTCATCACTTACTATCTGGATTATCACAAACAAGCTTCTTGATGCCTTTAAGAATCCTTCCCAAACTCTCAGTCACCTAACAAGTCTTCTCTCCATTCTCAGAAATTTCTAAACCTTTCTAGCACTTTCTCTGGGGTTCTCTTTTGTACCATCATTACTCATTTTACACTATGCCTGAATACAAGGCATATCCTTTTCCCAGTCCCCAACCCACTCCTACCACCCTCAGTAATCAAAGAAGTCACTTAAGGACAAAAAACACGTCCATTCTAATCTTGATTTCTGAGCGCCTAGCATGGTACCTTGTATGTGCAAGGTATATAACAAATGCTTGTTGAACTAACCTGAAAGACTTGATAAATTCATGCTTATCTTACCTGTCCTTGGGTCCAAGATGGAGACGTAGGGAAAATCCCCTAATTTGTAAAACTGTATGTATCTCTGTCCTTCCTCACTGTCATGATACACCTGTCAAACCATAAGATATTAAATAGCTATCTAATCTCAAAGACAAATTACCAACTGGTACTTTGACATACAATGAAATCAGCAATTCTCAAAAAGAAAGGGAAGTAAGGGATAAAATTTAAGATAGAATTGAAAAATTCAATACAACCAAACTCGGCGGGGATTTGGGGAGGATGCTTATAAGCAGCACTAAGATAGGCCTTTAAATTAACATTTAGACTAAGGTTACAGAACCTTTGTATAATTTATTTAAAATCAACTAAAGAATTATAAAGCTGGAAAGGACCTTTCTTTAAAGCAAGTGGTGTCAAACTCAGATCCCTGCAGTCCACATACTGATATATAAAACCAGAAATTAACATTGCTGTTTAATTGTTCTAGTTGTGTCTGAGTCTTTGGGGGACTTGGCAGAGATACTGGAGTAGTTTGAATTTCCTTCTCCAGTTTATTTTACAGATGAGGAAACCAAGGCAAACAAGGTTAAATGATTTGCCCAGGGTCAGAAAGCTTATAAGTGTTTTGAGGTTGGATTTGAACTCAGGTTTACCTGGCTCTATCCACTTTTATATTTATTTTGCTAAACATTTCTGAATTATATTTTAGTCTGGTTCTGGCTACCCTTAGGTGGTCAGTGAGTCTTAACACTTCTTATCTAGTTCAGCCCCTGTATTTTATGTATGAGAACTATGAGGGATCAGAGGTTAAGTGACTTGCCAAGGTCACTAAGGTATTAAAAGAGATAGGACTACAATTACAGGTCTCCTGATCCTTAATCCAGTGGGGTTTTTTTTTGTTTGTTTGTTTTTTTGCCAATAGACTAAGGTAATGTCGGTAGATGACTGAGTATAGCTGATTTCTCTCTTCCCCGCCCCATTCATATTCTACATTCAGCTATCATGGTATTTCAGACATGGTAGCAGGGTTGGTTTTAATTTATAAAATGAAACGGTTGATTTACAATCAATTTCTGGCATTTCCCTTCCCCTATAACCTAAGAAAGGAGCTTTTTTTGACTTTTCTTGAGTCTCATTCCCACCTGCCAGAAAATGAAGTGTTCCCGAATAATGTTCTTCACAGCTTCATTGCTCCAGACATCCCGGTTTAGGCACTGGCATGCAAAGTCCTGCACATTCTGGATGTTGATCATGAGCCATTTGTTCTGCATCTGACCACACTCTTTGGCCTGTGGAGGAGAGTTTCACAATGTGGATTAGAAATGGAATTTCTAATGTCTATAATAGCATCAGACAGAATATTTTGGCACTCAGGGCTTATCAAGTACCTCCCAGTGTTTCCAATCAAAATGGCATCTGGTTCCCCCTCCCACAAGAACCACATTCAGGTGAAAGAGAATTTAAGGGGGTTATTTTTAATAATATGAATATAACTTATGCATGACTATAAAATTATGAAATTTGTTCTTGCATGGTATAATGTGTAAATGTCCTCTTATTTACCCATTATTGTGAGCACCAAAGGACAAATTTAGCAAAGGTAAATGCAAGTTAGGAAAAGGCTCTTAGAAATCTTGGTCTTTCCCCTACAGAATTGTAAACTCTATGAGAATAATATCCATGCCCTTAACTGTATTTGTATCTCCTTAATTTTGCATCACCTAATTTAATAAGTACTTAATAAATGGTCAATGAACAGAATAAAAAATCTTAATTGTAACGTAAGAGTTCTAATATGCTCTATGAGGCTTTACAAAGTGTTTTTTTCATGCCAATCAATAAATACTATAAGGCGTTTAAAAACAGGAATCTTGCTCTAGGTCACATGGCACACGAGTAAAAGAAGAACCCTGAATACATTTCTTCTCCAAACCATCTGCTGGCAAATGAGGGGAAAAGAGCCCATGATGGTAAAGGGCCTCCAAATCATGAATGGATCAAAAGATAGCATCATATGAGGATCAGGTGAAGGAACTAGGGATACTTAGCCTGGAAACAAACAGATATAAGGGGGAAATAGTAGCTGGGTTCAGGTATTTAATAATATTCAAAGCTATTCTGCAAAGAGAGTAAGGCTTGATTCATGGAAAAATCTTCTTAAAAACTAGAACTACTTAAAAATGGAACAAGCTACATGAGGTAGACCTCACAAGAGATCATCAAGTAAAAACTGGCTGACCAACCACTGTTCAGATGCCGCAGTGGGAATTCTCATGCAGGTAAAGATTAGACCGAGTTTCCTCCAATTCTGAGACTGTTTTCTTCACCGGAGAAAAAAGGTGAAGCTTTGGGAAAATAAGCGTTGGGAACTACCTATCTATGGGAACTAGTATCTATCTATTATCTGTGGCTTCCATCCATTATTATTCCATCTCTCAATGAAAATAAAGTTTTTCACATAAATGTTGGCCTTCAAAAAGAGTCTTGGTATTTCACCTAATAATGGTCACTGACAATACTAGCTTCCAAACACGTTAATAAAATGTGTACTCTAAAAAAAGCAACTTTGCCCAATTCAGCAGATAAAAGCTTTAAGAAAAAATACTCAGATTTGTCTTCACTATTCTTCTGTGTCTTTTGTTAAAACTTGGACACTAAAAACTCACAGTTTCAAAGCTGCCTTTATGCATCAGATCAATAGGTGGTCGGAAGAGGTCTGCAAGGGTAGTGAGCTTCTTATCTATTGCTCCTCCATTTCTCAGCTCTTGTTCCTGCCGAACTGAAGAGACACAGAAACCAAGCTTAGAGAGATAGGAAATTGCATTTTTTTAATGTCTCCGATTACATTTTTTGGACAAAAGTTGACATACTAACTAATCACATAATTAGAATGTACTACATTTCAAAAGGAGATAGATATATAAAGAACTGCCTCAATGAAATGGGGGAGATTAAAAAAGCAATATAACTAAGTGTAGAAATGAAACCAGATGTTAGCTAAATGTAACTGTCAATTTAAAACATCACCTTTAATTTAAAAACTGGCTTTAAAATTTTAGTGAAAAGAAACTGACCACAGACCATTCCTTCCTTCCACCCTCTCTCCCCTTTCCCCTTGCTACTTAGTCATCTCCTAAAGAGATGTTTGGCTTCCAAATCCTCAGAAGTCCCAAGCTGGTAGTAGTTGTATGGTTGATGTCCCTGTCCTCCCTGACTGTTTCAAATTTGAGGACTCCAGCAGTGGAAGGCATGAGATGAGGAGCCCCTGTTGCCATTGTCTCCTAGAAGAATGTAAGGTCCTCTGGTTACTCTGAATGAGTAACTAGAAGGCCAGGGCATGGTCAAAGAGTTCCAAATGAATTTTCTAACCATAGTTATTCTTATTGCCTCAGGCTGTGGCACTGCCCTGCTACTCTTAAAAGTATATGGACGTGGGGCAGTTAGGTGGCACAGTGAATAGAGAACCGGCCCTGGAGTCAGGAGGACCTGAGTTCAAATCTAGCCTCAGACACTTGACATCATTACTACCGTGTGACTTTGGGCAAGGCACTTAACCCCAACTGCCCTCCAAAAAGCAAAAAAAAAAAAAAAAAAAGTATATGGACTCCTAAAGCACTTATCCCAACTTACTCCACAGAAAAGTCAGTCCTGACAAAAGTTGTCATTAGCAGAAAAAGGGGAAGAAAAGGAAAACCTTATCTCTTGAAACAAATGCTACTCTCTAGCTGAAAGAAACCAAGGGAACAAAGCAGCCTATGGACAAGACTAACACTACCAAAGTAGAAAGCTTTTTTTTTTTGCTTTTTGGAGGGCAATTGGGGTTAAGTAACTTGCCCAAGGTCACACAGCTAGGTTTTTGTTTGTGTGTGCGTTAAGTGTCTGAGGCCAGATCCAAACTCAGGTCCTTCTGACTCCAGGGGTCTACTCACTGCGCCACTTAGCCACCTCCAGAAAGAATTTTAATAACATGCTGAACTACACTCAATCCTTTATTTTACAGGTCCTAAATATCTTGTCTATTGATTATACCTTGTACAAATCCTCCTCCCTGTCTCTCTCAGTGCTGTTAGGTCTCTTGTAACCTAATAACTTAAAATGTAAGCCTTTGATCTCTAAATAGAGATTTAAAAAAATCTACAAGTCTGACCACACACCAGTCCACTTTCTGATAGAACAAAATCACTAAGCAACTTTATTATCTTAAATATTTAAAAGGATAAATTTTTTTTTCCATTTCAAGGAAAAATAAAACAATATTTTAAAAAATCTGAAAACTTTCCTATAGATTTAATAGGGAAAAGACTGAGCTCCTGTCTTGACATTTTATAAAAGAAATTTTCAAATCATAGATAGTGTTGAGTATTTACTGGTAAGACCACTAATAAAATCTGAGACTACAACTCCTTGGGAAAGAGTATTTGAGATTCTTAACCATTCTTTGAGGCACAGACCTTTTGGCAATCTGATGAAGCCTAGGGACGCCTCCTAAGAATAATGATTTTAAAAAGGAAACTAATTATATTGAAATAAAAATGTAATTTTCCCCCATTCAAATTCATAGATATCCACTCCAAAACCTATGATCTATGAACCCTAAATTAAAAATTCTTTGTTTTAAATTAAATGGTAATGAACCTTTAATTAGAGAACTATTTTATAGTGCTTCCATAATTAAGTTATGATAATTTACATTTATAAGGCACTTTAAAATCTGCAAAAATTTTAATATATGTTATTTATCTCATCTGAACCTTACAACTCCTTGAGAAAGGCAGTATAGGTATTGTTATCCTAATTTTACAGTTAGGGAAACTGAAGCACAGGTTAAGTCCATGGGGAACTACTATCTGAGTATCTTAGGACCCAGGTCTTCCTGACCTCGACTCTAGTGCTCTATCCACCATACTACTTATAAGGCTATCTAGATGGCAATGATTGCTAGAGAACAAGACAAAGGCTAAGAAAAAAAAGTTCCACAGATACCTACTAGTTTCAGTCTGAAAATCTCGAAAACCATCAAATATCGAACGAGCAGGCCGCCGTCTTTTGGGAGCTATAGGAAAAGAGAAGCAAATACAGCCTCTGGATTTTTTATGAAATTCAATCCTAAAATTGTTTGATCTATAAGTTTCTCATATCAATACACTCAACTATGATATTTGATAAATTATATCAAGAAAATGATCTGCGCTAGTTGTGAATCATAATCACAGAATTTCAGTATTGAAATGGAACCTCAGAAATCACCTAATACAACTCATACCTAAAAAGAAATCTCACATACAACATATCTAACAGAGGAGCATCAAAATAGAACAAATGATGGCAAAAATTGATTAAAAAAAACATTTTACATAATATTCCACAATATATTTAAAACAGATACTGACCACCAACCCAAGGAAATTAGTAGAGAAGCAAATCATAACTATCACAGAGATGGATAACAGAAGGATTCTTACCAAACAAAAGATAGAATAAATTATATAGGATAAAACAATCATTTTGATTACATGAAATTGATAAACTTTTGCACAAACCAAACTAATATATCTAGAATAAGAAGTGAAGTGGTAAATTATGGGAAAAAAATCTTTTCCCCCACTTAACTGTATTTTAATTTTTCAAATTACATGCAAAGATAGTTTTCAACATTTACTTTTTTTTTAGTTTACATCATTCATTTCCACAAGATTCTAGTTTTATCCCCATTTTCCCCCTACCTGCCACCCCAAAACATTGATCCCACTGAATATCCCCTCCCCCAATCTGCTCTTTCCTGTATCTTCCCCCATTTTCCCCTCCAACTTTCCAGTAGGCCATGGTGGATCTCTATGCCACAATGCCTGTATATCTTATTTCCCAGTTACATGTAAAATAACAATAATAACATACATTTAAACATTTGATTTTAAAACTTTGAATTCCAGATTCTTTCCCCTCCTCCCTCATCATCCACCCTTACTGGGAAGATAAGTAATTTAATATAGGTTGTACATGTGTACATGCAAAACATTTCCACAGTGCATATATTGTGAAAAACTGACTATAATTCCCTCCATTCTATCCCACCCCCCACTTGTTCTATTCTCTACTTTGATCCTGTCCCTTTTCAAAAGTGTGTGCTTTCAACTCCCCCCCCACCCCAGCCTACAATCATCCTGCCTCTCATCCCCTTCCCCCCTACTGCCCCCTTAAAAAAATTACTTAGTACCCCCCCTCTGGGGTGAGGTTAACCCTTATTTTTATTCAACACTCCCCAACTGTACCCTTCAAGCCCCCTCCCCCATTGTTCCAGCGCCCCCCCCCAGGGGGCAGTACTGCCCACTTTGAGACCCATGTTTAGATCACTGCATTGCTGAGAAGAGCTAAGTCAACCAAAGTTGGTCAACACACAATATTACTGTTACTGTGTACTGCTGGTTCTGCTCACTTCACTCAGCATCAGTTCATGTAAGTTTTCCCAGGTTTTTCTGAAATCCACCTGCTTATCATTTCTTATAGCATAATAGTATTCCATTACATTCATATACCACAACCTATTCAGCCATTCCCCAACAGATAGGAATCCTTTCAATTTCCAATTCTCTGCCACCACAAAAAGAACTGTTATAAATGTTTTTGCACAGTATGTCCTTTTCTCCTTTTTTAACATCTCTCTGGGATACAGACCTAGTAGTGGTACTGCTGGATCAAAGGGTATGAACAGTTTTATAGTCCTTTGGGTATAGTTCCAAACCGCTTTCCCCCCCACAAAAAATTTTTTTAATCAACTATCTCTGATAAGGGTTTGGTATCCAAAATACAGAGACAAAAACAACGTATAACACACCAAAAGACATTCTCCAATAGATAATTAGTTAAAGAATATGAATAAACAGCTCTCAAAAGTACTAAAAATTATTAATAACCATATGAAAGAATGCTTCAATCAATAATAAAATAAATACAAATCAAAATTACACTGAGATTTCATCTGACAAAATGGCAAAAGATGACAAAAGATGGGCATGGTCAATGATGACTGGTTATGAAAAACAGTCACACTGGTTCACTGCTGGTAGAACTGTGAATGAGTATAACCATCGTGGGAAACAATGTGAAATTATACAAATAAAGTATATAAACCAGGGATGGGGAACCATGGCCTTGAGGTCACATGTAGCCCTCTAGGTCCTCAAGTGCATTTAGGGTTATAAAAGGAATTTGTTCTGTTAAGTTTGGATTCAAAGGGCTGCACCTGAGAACCTCTTAGAGGGTCACATGTGGTCTCAAGGCCATGGTTCCCCACCTCTGAAAACCATTCGTACCCTTTAATGCAAAGGATTGATTGCTAAGTACAGACCCCAAAGGGGTCAATGATAAAAAGAAAAGTCCAACATATTTATCAATATATTTATAGCAGCAGCTTTTGTAGTAGCAAAGAACTCAAAACAAAGTATATTCTTGTTAGTAAGGGAATGGCTAAACAATTTGTGTTAACTTGTAAAAGAATATTCTTGGGCTCTGAGGAAACAATGAACATGATGAACACAGAGAAGTATGGAAAGACTTACTTGAACTAATGTAAAGTGAAAACACTAAGAGACAGCCAAGTAGCTATCTGAATAAAAGATTTTTGACTCAGGTATCTACTGAATCACAGAATCATTTTTACTAAAGGGTAATAATAATTGTTTAAAACTTTTTTCTTTTGGCCCTCAAAATTAAATACTAGCTTTAACATCTTATTTTTAGCTCATTAAAGCAGAATAATGCAACTTTTCCAAAGAGAATTTAAAGTACATGATTAATTGTTCAGTTCTCACAAAAACCCTCCAGATAGAACTTTGTACTTTCTATAATTTTTGTATAATATAGCAAAACAACGAAGACAGAAAAATCCCAAGAAAGAATAGGAAACTTACCACCAAATAAGGGCTCTGGTTCTACCAATATTTCCTGCTTTTGAGGAATTGGAGCTCGTACTTCATCTCTACAAAAGAAGAGGAAAAGGATGTGAATGTAATATAATATTACTGTACTGTAAGAAATAAAAGACATGAAAAATATATAGATGCATGGAAAGACATATGTGATGTAAAATTAAACACTTAGAGCCAGGAAAACATATGCATCTTATATGACAATATAAACAGAAAGAACAATGATAACAAAACAACTAAAAATTAATACTGTCAAATTACTTACTTACAAATACTGTCAGAGTAAGCATGGCCCCAAAGAAAAGATATAAAAAGACACCCCCGCTTTGTAGATGTAGGAGACCATAAGCATGGCCTATTGCGTTTAATGTCAGTTTTCCACTAGGTAGGTTCATTTTGTTGAACTTTTTTTAAGAAAGAAAAATGAGGACCAAAGTGAATATAAAATAACAGAGACAGTCAATTAGACATGGGTTGCCTCTCTTCATGAATGTAGCAAAATCAGTCAGCATATATAAGTAATACGCTGAGGAAAGGAGACCCCTGGGAATTTGAACTGTCATACATATGGGGTCTAGAAAACTAAACTGAAGCCAGAAATGGCAACAAAAATAAAGTTTTCAAATCTTACTGGGGTTGGAAAATCAGTAAGTGTGAGACTGGCACTATGAAAAAGACAGAGCTATGAACTTTTTGCCGAAAAATGACTTACTTTAAACACGGGCTGATCACAACAGAAGTGAAATAAATAGAACCAGAAGAACAACGTACACAATGACCACAAGAATATAAAGCAGTATCAACCTTGAAAGACTTCAGAACTCTGAAAAACTAATACGGAATGTTTCTTGTCATTTGGCAGAAGTGCAGACAAAACATACATTCTCAGATGTGACCGATGTGATGATCTGTTTTACGTGACTACACTTGTTACAAGGGAGAGCTTCTATAAGGTAGGGAGGAGAGGAGAATTAATTGGGGGTGACAGAAGAATCCTGGAAGTACAATAATTACCCTTGGCTACAAAGAAGAGAGAAGAGAGACATCTCCCCACAATTCTTTGCAGCAGTGAGTGTGAAAACTGCATATAACATGAGACTTTTCTTTTTATCGGTTGACTTTGCTAATTTTTTTCCTTCCTCTTTTTTTTAGTCTTAAATATAAAGAAGGGCTCTCTAAGAGAGGAGGGAGAAGTATACAGCGATGTAGGTGATATAAAAATCAATAAAATTTATTTTTAAAAATACCAAAAAGGGCTTCAATAAACTTTTAAATACACAGGAAAAAAAACCCAATAAAATAATTTGAAAGGGAACACAAATAGGACAATTTTATTGTTTCCATCTCCTTAAATTTAATATAGTTTAAAATACCATGTGCTGAACAACCCTCTTTTTTGTTGTTCTTTGCATAATGCAATGTCTAAATTTGTGATTAACTTTATAATAAAGAAATTTTCAATGGTCAGGACCCATATTGAACTCAGAATAAACTCTTCTAAAATGCAAACATCAAATGGCCACTGGAGAACCTAAAATAGACTGAAAAAAAGTCACCAATGAAGAAGTATAAGTCGGAAAGAAACTGTTCATGGTTCTATGGTTGCATCTTGACCACAATTAATTTTTTTTAATTGGCATATGAAAAGATCCATAAAATGCAAATACCCAGGGAAGAAAACTGTCTCTGAAAATAGAACTTCCCCGGGGAGTCTAGGAGACTTTTTAAAAAAGCAATTTTCAAGCTTAATTTCACAGAAGCTGGAATCCTGATGTGATTCCAGCCACTTTTTCTCCATTCTTATTGTTCAGTTTCAGTCCTGGCTAACTCTTCATGACTCCGTTTGGGATTTCTTGGCAAAGATACTAGAGTAGTTGGCTCGTTCCTTCTCCAGGGCATTTTGCAGATGAGGAAACTGAGGTAAACAGGGTTAAGTGACTTGTCCAGGGTCACACAGCTAGAAGTGTCTGAGGCCAGAATTGTATTCAGGAAGATAAGTCTTCCTGAGCCCAGGTCCAACACTTTATCCACAGTACCACCTAGCTGCCCTTTCTCCAGTCTACCTCACTGAGCACCAAATTTTGCAAAGGCAAAATGACCATTATGTAAACTTCTATAGTACAGTGTTAAATCGGTAAGCACATGTATATAGTCAAATGCATACATGTCAATCTACAACACAAATGTATTGATACATGCCAAAGTGTAGTCATAAAACACTTAACACATACTTATATTGATAAGTCCCAAATGGAGATGCATCTTATATGTATAATTAAGAAATAGGTGATTAAATACAGACTTAGATTTTTAAAAGGTCATACTATACACATAAAATTAAAAAGGTTTTACATAAACAAAATCAATTGAGGTGGACTTAACTGGAGGAATAAATTTTTGTAGCAGGATTCTCTAAAAAAAGGTCTCATTTCCAAGATATATGAAGAATTGATTCAAATTTATAATAATAAGAATAAATGGTAAAAGGATATTGAAGAGGATTTTCAAAGAAAGAAATCAGCCATATGGAGAAATGTTCCAAATCATTAATAATTAGAGAAATGCAAATTATAGTACTTCATACCAATCAGAGATTGGCAAAGATGACAAAAAAGGAAGTTACAAATGCTGAAGGGGCTTTAGAGAAACAGGAATATTAATGCACTGTTGGTAGATGTTGGTAGATCTATGAATTGGTACAACTATTCTAGAAGGCAATTTGGAGTTATATCCAAAAAGTTACTAACCAGTGACCTACCGATACCAGCATTAGTTGTATACCTCAAATAAATAAGAGGAAGAAAAGGACCAAATGTGCAAAGATATTTAAAGCAGTACTTTTTTTGTAGCAAAGAACTGGAAATAAAGTGGATACTCATTAAATTTGGTAAAAGATAAAGGAAAAAAATGGTCTATATTTATAACAGAATATAACAATACCATAAGAAATGACAAAAAGGGCAGATTTAGAGAACTATAGGAAAGCTTATATGAAATGATAGTGAAGTGAGCAGAACCAGGAGTACAATGTATATAATGATAAAAAAAAACAAACAAAAAACAACAAAAACACTGTGAAGGAAAACAACTTTTGAAAACTTATTAACTCTCAATAATGACTCTCAATAATGACTAACGATTATTATGTATGTTTCCCATAGCCTGGCAGAGCTGATAAACTAGTTGCAGGTTCAGATTGAAACCATCTCAGACCTGATCCAACTGTGCGCATTTCTTTTGCTTGATTTTGTTATATTTTGTTAAAAAAGAGGGCTTTCTTTTATTTTTTATTTTTGGGGGAGGAGGACAACAATAATGTTAACAAAAAGAAAAGAGTAACAATGAAATATTTAAAAAATACACAGAGGTGGTCAGAAAAAAGTACAGAAGGGAAGTCAAGACAAACAGGGCAGTCAGTGTGGGCACTACTGTTGGTTAAATTTAATCTATACTTTTTACAAAGTTGTATGTAATAAGATATGGCTTCATATATAATCCTTTTTCTGTTCTTTGTATACAGAAATACATTTGCCAAGTTCATAATTAAAAACTCAAATAATAATGATAAAGGAAAAAAGAAACTGGCAAAAACAAAAAGTGGCACTTCAATAAAGCTTTTTAATTATGAGAGAAATTTCACACAAAAAATTTGGGAGCTTGAGCTGACTAGAAGTTCAGCATGAGTTAATAGTTATGTCCAGAATAACAAATCCAATATACTCTTTTAATAGGACCACATGTAAAATATACTTCTGAGTTCTGTGTGTTATATTTTAAGAGGATTACTGACAAAGAGCATTGTCAAGAGTAACAGATGACCCCCAAAGTAAGGAGTCTATAAACCACATCATATTAGTAATAACAGAATATTTGGGGATGTTTAGCCTAAAGTAACACAAAACTTTAGGTTCACAATAGATGTTTGTTTCCTATGGTTCCCTGAGTGAAAATTATAAGGCAGAATTCAAATCACTATGAGGAAGAACATTCTAACATTCTGAGCAATTCCAAAATGGAATGTCACAAAAGGCAGTTATAATAGTTATGGTCCTCATCATAGAGATTTCTAAGCAGAGGTCAGGGAATTTCTGCACAAGGTAGACAACAATATCCAAGAAGATAATCAACGACGAAAATCATGGCCTCAGAAATCTACAGACAAATGAATAGGATATGTGTTGAAAAAAGGTAAAACTCAAGACAATAATTAACAAGTAGGGAAACTCCACCTTACAGGTGTCACACACTTGGTGGGATATAATTCATGACTAAATATGACTATGAAAGTGTATATCTTGGGGATGCAAAAGAGTACATTTTATATCATTAAAAAGACATGCCTACATAAGGATATCCACAAACTAGAAGAGAAACAATGGAGTACTGAGTAAGAATCAATGGAAGAAGAAACAGGAAGTAATATTGTAGTGGAACTATATTATAGACACTGAGCTAACGGAAGGCCACAGATAATAGTTCCAGGATAAAAAGTCATGAATTTGGAACAGAAGTATAACAGTAGTAAAGGGAAATGTCAACTAAGAGAACACCTACTAGAACCCTCTATGAATATCCATAGCATCTAAAAATAGACTTACCATAATGATCATTTCATTCTCCAAAAAGCAGCAATGAGCAAACTCGTAACCTGGACCTGCTTCTAACCAAGAAGGAGGACATGGGGAGAACCACCATACCAGCTTCTGACAGAAGGAAGGGAATGCTAAGCATACTCACATATGAACTCTAAATTTTGAGTGCATGGTTTGAGGGTAGATTCCAAAGAGTTCAGAGAAAGGAAAATAGAATCCCGTTACTTAATATTCTACAGAGGAAGTTAGTGCAAGAGAGATATTCTCAAGAATGAATTTAACAATACAAATTCCAAAAATGTCAATGAAGAGAAGAATCTATGAAAAAGATTTATGTGGATGTACAAGCTAAGTCATCAACTTGAGATTTTTTTTAATAGAAAGGTACAAGGAATGGAAGCAAGTGATTGTAACTGAAGTTATCACAGTCCTCTAAAAACAGTGCAAGCTTCCCAAGCTTTAAAACATATTGCAAAATGATTATCATTCCAAACAATCTTATACTGGACAAAAAAAAAAATAAGAAAATAGAACTGAATATAATATATCAGACAAAACCAAATAAGATATAAAATGGATAGACCTATGGAAAATAGCTGGGGAAAGGATTATTTAACAAATGTACTTTGGAAAGGAGACTGGAAATTGAAGGTTACAGATTTAGATTCATATCTTATACCCATAATACAGCTGCAAATTTCAGCTACAGGGCAGATAAACAAAAAAAAAAAAAAATAAAAAGATAAAAGAATGTGTTTTTTGGAATTGTGGAGGTGATATGACTTTTCTATGAAAAAAAGTTGAGGATAAATGGCTTGACTAAATCAAAATAAAGTATCTCTACAGAAACATTCAAAAACCAATTCAAAGGAAAAAAAGATTAGGGAAATAATTATGGTTAATATGATATTTAAAAATAACATCTGAACTATATAAGGAACTACTAAAAATTCATGAAAATAAGACAGTCCAAGATGAGTAACTTATTAAAGGATATAATAACAAATTTCAAAAGAAAAAATACAAACTGTTAATTACTTGGGAAAAAAGATACATTATAATAAAAAATGCAAATTAAAACGACTTTGAGGTATGATTTCACATTCACCAAACTGACAAGATTATAAGCAATGAAACTCAATTTTAGTGGGATTGTGGACAATCACATATAGGCATCTATTACTGATAGAATTATAAACTTGTTCAATCTTTTTGTAAAGACATTTAGCAGGGAGCAATAAAAGTTAACAATAACAATCATTAATATCAAAATTATTAAACAAAAATTAAGATTTTTGGAAATGGAACCATGTTATATTATTCATTTCCATTACAAAAGTATACATAAGTTTTCTTAGGAAAAAAAAGTAAGCCCCCAAATGACACCGAACACACCGTAAAATATGGCAATCACTTAAAAATAATGTACTTTGAACTTTCTAAAAATAATAGCAAAGTACAACTATTATACTGAAACAAAATACCATGATTAGAGACTAGTACTAAATCTATAAAAAGAGATGGCAGCTTGTGGCGTGGCCCTTTAAATTCAGTCTATGGCTTATTCTAATCCAAAACATTTTTTAATAAACCTGAAAATTTTAACAGTTGTTTTAACGATAAACTGATGCCTTTTCCCTTCAACATTATTGTCATTTCTCCACTTGCAGGACTGAACATCCTCTTGTAACAAATATGTATAAGTTCAAGTATATGCCTCAGTCTACATCTCTAAGTCCAATGCCTTTTGAACTGAGAGTTATGGATCACTATTCGTACTCTGTTGTCATCCAAGTTTAGGTTTCCTTTATATCAATGTAGTCATTTGGTAAATTTTGCTTGTAGTTCTGCTCATTATTTTTTCATGCATGTCTTCCAAAGTTGTCTAAAAGTCTTCATATTTGTTACTTTTAATGGCATATATCCCATTACATGCTGACATGACAATTTGTCATCCATTTCTCAATTTATGGGTACCTACTTTGTTTGAAGTTTTTTGCTACAACAGGAAGTGCTGCACCAGTATCTTTATTATCTTTGATGTTCTTGGGGACACATTTAGCTGTTCCTAATAAAGTGACACTTATATCTCAAGCATTTAACAACCTTTTATAAAGTTATTAGTCATTATAATGAGTATCATTAATATAATACAATTCTTTCCAGATACCTAATTTTATACAGAAACTTTTCTTACACAAGAAAAGTCAATCAAATTTATCCAGTTTATGGAGCAAAGAGTTGGATGTTATTAATTCTTATCCCAACTCTGTCAGTAAAACAAGCCATGTAATCTCAGACATGTTACTTTGACCTTTATATACCGATTTTCATATCCATAAAACAGGGATAAGCTTGCCCTAGATGGTTACTGCAGTAATAAAAATCACAGTGAAAAAAAATACTGTTCCTTAAAAGTATTACTATTTTTACTTGCAAATGTTTTCTTTTTATGTTGGATTTTTAAGATGTTCATCTCCTGACCAAAAAAGATGATAGTTTAAGCAATTAGCAATTCTCCTAAAAATAAAACTCTTAAATCAGAAAAAAAAAATGCAGAGGAATGGGGGGAAGAAAGACATACTCTGTGTGTGGCCTGACAGAAGATCCACTGGCTGAACTGGTACTAGGCTCTTCAGCTATTCCTCCACCATCCAAAAACATTGTGACAGCCATCTCCAGGTTATTGTTGCAGGCTTCAAGCATATGTTTCCCCACACTTTCACTTGCACCTTTAAAAAAAAAAAAAGGCAGAGGAGGGAAAAATCAACGACAAATTTTTATATTAAGCATATAATATATACTACAAAATTCTCTAGTAACTCTATATTTTGTATATGCTTGTCCATACCTATTACCTTTGGTTTACCAATACCCCTATACCTTTGGCTTTTGTGAACCAAAGAGATTAGAGGATATAAAAGCAGTCTTCCTATGGAGAGACTTATGTGAACTGATACAAAGTGAAATAAAGAGAACTAGGAAAGAAATAATCACAATAAAAGCAATACAAAACAACTGAAACTGAATATTGTGACATATTCCTTTTGAATGTGTTTCTCACCCTATTCTCCTTGACATATTCTACACTTCAAAGGTCAACCGGCGGAACCCCATCTTTGCCAAAGAGTTCATGGGAGGCACTTTTCTCTTTGCCTTTTTGAGGACATTCAAAAGTAGGTTGGTGGAGGGCTGTGTTTTCCAAGCTAAGGAATTTGGATTTTATTTATATACAACTGGGGAGTGTCAAAAAGTTATGAAGAGTAAATTTACGTAATCAGATCTATGTATATATGTGTGTATGGAATATTAATCTATATAATGGATGATGGCTGAAAGTTAAGTAGAATGCTTGAGATCCTACAATAATCTAGAATAGGGTAGCTCTAGAAAGAAGAAGGAATAGATGGATTCAAGGTCTCATAGGGAGAATTTATTGTATTTGACAACTAACTGGGTATACTGGATAAGTGAATCTCATGTTTCCAGAATGGATGATTGCAGTAGTAGAGACAGATGCTTACGAAAGCCAGTTGCCATCTTCATGGAGGATATCTATCATAGGATCCAGAAAAGGAGTTATGTAGGGGCAATAAGGTTGTCAAGAAGCTCCTATTTGTGGAGCTTCCAACTCCAGAATATTACAGAGTCCCTTAAGTGAGATCCACAACCACTAAAAAGTTCAGACTAATTAATGATCCACATAAGACAAAAAAACAAAACCCAGCAACTATTGAAGACCAATTGTCAGCCATGATAGAGTTGGTGAACAACCCTTTGAGTTTGTCCAAGAAATATATATCTCTTAGGCAAATAACAAGCATATAGACAATGAGCGGGTTTGTTTTTGGAATATGTACATTATCTCACATTTCATGTCAAAGCATCAATAAAACATTTCAAAAACAAAAATATACTGCCCTTTCAACTATACCAGATTTATTTCCTGAAACAAGAACCCCTATTTCTAATGAAAGTCTTCCTGTGATGTTATAAGGTTGTGAATCATAGTTTTGTGAATCACAATCTTTGAGGAATGAAGTCTGCATACAACAATGAAGAAATGTGTGATAAACACAAGTAAGCTGTTGCAGCATATTACCAATGATCACAATGCAAATGATGGCATAAAATAAATCACTCAAGAGATGTCACCAAAAAAGGCGATCTGATCATATAATAAGGAGAAATAACAGATGGCCTGAGTGTTACAATGGTTACTCCCATGATGGGTTTTTTTTTCTTAAAGATTATGGATCTTATACATAAGAGTTGCACAGGATGAAAAGGTTTGAATGGGTTGCCAATGGAGGGAGTACCGACATCAATTAGGTCACAGATTCAAATAAAATGAGGCATGCAAACTCATATGAAGTCAGGAAAGATTTTCAATTAAACTACAGCTATCTTTTCTCTACACAAAAAGAAAGAAGCAACTATGATATAGCTGACTAGCATGGATCAGGTCATGTTCCTAAAATCCTAAAAATTCAATTTGCTTAATCAGTAAATCATTTTTCGTACTTTTAAAATATACCTACTTGAAAAAAATCCACAGGTTTTTCATAATTTTAACAAAATTCCATTGAGGAAAACCTAGTCATCCAAAAGCCAGGTAAACCAAAGTCTTGATTCCCAAATCTGTTCCTCTACCAAATCAAGCTAGTAAAGAACAATATTAAATTCTCTTGTGAGAAATTATTAACTGTATAATGTTTCTAAGTGTAATTTTTATCCTCTGTCTAATTATTGAAGATTTACGTGGACAAATTAACTTACAAGATAAACAAAAAGTTTTATTTTATCAAAGTGCTTCAACCTCATGCATCTAACTTTTACAACTACTCCCAATTAGAAAATTAGTTCCTGGAAAGAAGGATCTAGTAAGTAATTTTTGTAGATGGTGTTCAAGAAGTATTTGGTTTCTGATGGCACATGAGGATTACAAAGAATGTTACTGGAAGACTTACAAATCTGATCATGAGGTCTCTAAAACTGAATGGGAGGGGAGAAGGAGAGGGAAGACATATTACCCAGATAAAGTTACAAAACCAGAGAATATAAAAAAAATACAAACATGTTTAACAAAGAAAGAAGTGGCATAGTAGAAAGCCAAGTAACAAACAATGCCAAATAATTCTCAAGTGAAAACAGGGAAGTAGTTAGAATATCTGTGGGCACAAGTCTACACATCAAGACAGTACAGATGACAGAATAAATTAAATTTTTTACATAAATATGATCCCATGAAAGTGTCAAACTCTGCAGAAGGACACCATGGAAGGGTAAAACTTAAGCATCTTCATGACTGGGGCTTAGCCACTTAACCTCTCTGAATCTCAGTTTTCTCATATATTAAATGGAAACAAAAACATCCAGAATGTGCACCCTCAAATTATGTAAAGTGCTTTTGTAAACTTTAAAATAGTGAATAAATGTCAACCATAACTATTACTATACTTTGCTAAGAAGAAACAGAATGAATACATGGGAAGCCATGTGCCTAAAGCTTGGTTAAGGAAAAGGAAAGAAAAGGAGAATAGGCATTGCTATGAAAGCACACTTTCATAGTGTGCTACCAACCAAATGACGAATACAAATAGCTGCAACTCTTAAAAAAATAAAACTGGCACAAAAACAAGACAGCCAGAGGACTTACTGAGGACAAATCCCTCTTCATATCTACTAATCATATAATTCTGCATGAAAAGGGCGCACCTGATCCATTTTCAAATAATCTGCCTAAATAATAATTTTCTCTTTCAATGAGTAACAAAAACTAAAAAAGAAACTATTTTGTACTTAATTACAACTAACAAGGATATGGCAAGCAGAGATATTCTAACAGTTTATAACCCTCCATCCTATGAGTCCTGATCTCTCACTCCACTGCTGAACTGACTTAAGAGTCCCCATCTCTAACTACTGTCTATTTTGGTGCTTTCTCTCAAATCACACTATAACTGTTTGAGGAGAGAAATTCCACACAATACTAATCCTATGAGTCTAGCTGGAAGCACAAAAAGAAAACCCTAATCCAAAAACCCAATACATTTTGGAAAGAAGTCCCAGCCAACCAGGCTCAATGTTATCCTCAACTCCTTCCTCTCATACCACATATCCAATCTGTTGTCAAGTCTTTGTCATTTCAACCTTCATATCACTACTACAGACCATTTCAACTCTCAGAGACCACCCTTATTCAGGCTTTCATTATCTCACAGTAGACTACTGACCCTTCTGGTTGGTCTCTCTGCTTCAAGTCTCTCCCCAATCCAGCACTTCCTCCACTGAGTTGCCAAAATTAACATTCCTAAAACACGTAAGTGACCACATTATTCTACCCTACTCAACAAACTCCAATGGCTCCCTATTAACTCCAGGATCAAATACAAAATCTTCATTCTTAAAGCCCTTCAACAACCAATAGCCCTGGGGCGGCTAGGTGGCACAGTGAACAGAGCACTGGCCCTGGAGACAGGAGGAGCTGAGTTCAAATGCCGCCACAGACACTTAACAACAAAAGCTAGCATGTGAGCCTGGGCAAGTCACTTAACCCCCATTGCCCTCCAAAAAACAAAAAAAGCAAAAACAATAACAACAAAAAAGAAAACCCAACCAATAGCCCTCCAAGTCTACTTGAAAGGACTTCTTACCTTTCCAGTCTTCTTACATTTTATTCTCCTACATGGAAGAGTCAGCCACATTGACCTACTTGCTGTTCCTTTCATAAAATGCTCCATCTCCATGTCTTTTCATTGGCTGCTCCCCAAACACTCTCTCCCTCCTTACCTCTGACTTTTTTTACCTGCTTCTTTAAAGACTCAACTCAAAATCTCACCTTATGAGATGTTTCCCAGACTCTCCCTGTTTCTGCTCACCCAAATGCTAGTAGTGTCTTTCCTCTGAGATTATCTTCAATTTATTCTCCATATATCTTCTATGTACATCATTGTTTATGTTTCCCTCACTAGAAAGTGAGCTCCTTGTGGGCAAGAAACATGTTTTTGTTGCCTTTTTTTTTTGGTCTCCCTAGTGCTTAGTACAATGCCTGGCAAAAGCAGCGATTAATACTTACTATCTAAAATGTCTTCAATTCCCTCTGTGATCCAAAGCTTTCAGAATAATCTATACCTTCTCCATAGATTTGATCGTATCACTCTTCTGCTCAGTATTCTTTAATGCCTACTCAGTTATGGTCAAATACCTTTCTTTACCTTGCACTCAGACCTTCATTATTGTGTATCATGCTACCATATCGATCTTAACTCATGTTATTCATAGAAAGTCTGGCACAGAAGATAGGACAATGGACTGAAAGCCAGAAAGACCTGGGTTCAAATCCTGCCTTTGACACTATCTATGTGATCATGGATTCAACTCAGTTTCCTCATCTAGGAAAAAAATGGGGATAACTATAGTTATCATACAAGGCTGTCTTGAGGCTCAGAATAACATAAATAAAGCAGTACCCAAGTTTTTGAGTGGTATATAAAGTCAGTTATTAGTAGTATTACTTCTCTCTACCTTTCAAACAGAACTCTGCTCTTTAAATATACCCTACACTTATATGTTCCCTGCCTTTGCTCAAAATATTCCATATGGTGATATGTGACTTACTCAGAATAAGAAATATTTTGATATGATTTTAAGAGTCATGTATGTGTGTTTCTACTGACACTAGGTAGATGAAAAACATCTAACCTTACACAAGTGTAACAGGACTGAGTTCACCTTTAATTATTTCTCTGACAATTCAGTGATGGATTTCATGCTATACATGTTTCTTTGTTCCCTTTATTTATTTATTTTTTGCTCTTTGGAGGAGCAATTGAGGTTAAGTAACATGTCCAAGGTCACACGGCTAGTAAGTATTAAGTGTGTGAGGCTGGATTTGAACTCAGGTCCTCCTGATTCCAGGGCCAGTGCTCTATTCACTGTGCCACCTAGCTACTCCTACTTGTTCTCTTTTATTGGGTTTTTTAATTCTGTGATT
Source organism: Gymnobelideus leadbeateri (assembly GCA_011680675.1). NCBI lineage: Eukaryota > Metazoa > Chordata > Mammalia > Diprotodontia > Petauridae > Gymnobelideus > Gymnobelideus leadbeateri. The sequence continues at coordinate 221,592 of WOXC01001422.1, read as the reverse complement.
TTAAAGAACGGCTATTACTCCAAAGAAATATGAAAAAGGTTGTAGCTCTTGTAGAGCATACTTCAATGACTGCTAGCAGTGTTGGTGTGAAGCAAGTAAAAAATTTCAAGGATTAGTTGCTCCAAAGCTCAAAGACAAGTGTATTGTAAATGAAAAACACCAAATGCCAAGAACTGGTAAACTAACACTACAAAGGAGCATTACTAATCCTTAGAAAACAAGCAAAGACCTTCAGAGTAAAGTGACAGCTAGAGAGACTAATTTATTTGTTTATAAAGAACAGAAAGAAAAGTAGTTAAAAACTGCTGCTAACCACTACTATAAGTAAAAAGAAAATGCTTATCATGGACAAAGAAATACAAAGACTAGAGTACTGAAGACTGAAAGTACTGAAGATTGAAAAATTAATTTTTACCAATGAAATTCACTTTTTCATTCAAGGCTATTCCAAAACCACTGAGATACATTACCAAGGAGCCTGTTACGATCTGAGTATCTTCAAACTATAAAATATTTGCCTCTAAAAAAAAAAAAAAAGATTTATTTCTACTGGGCCTGCAAGTCTTGCCTCTTTTGTTGGAATGACCAACTCTGACATATGTAGTTATACTGATTAAAAAGAACTGTTCCAGAACTATAAAAATTTCCAAATAAAGATGTAATATTGCAACATGACCTTGTACACATTAAGAGATTTATCCAAACCTGCTCAATTCAAACTCCATGGAAAATATCTACATTTTAGGCCTAAACTTGGAAAAATGGCTAGTTCATTATACTTAATATCCAGTGTGATAAAAATATGGTTTCATGGTGAATAAAATATAAAATTTTTATGAATTCAGCGCCAAATTGTAAAAAAATAAGTAAAAGCAGCAAAAGAATATACTGCATATTAAAAGGATAGTTCTTTAATGCAAAATGTTATAAGGTTTACTATAAAAATCTAAATTTAATTTTTACTTTGTCCCAATTAATTCACATACGACTGTACTCTATATTGTCCTGCTCTTCCCTAATTTTTGCCTATTAAATTCTTATCCACATTTTAAAGAACAAGTGAAATTCTATCTGCCTCAATGAAATTTTCCCTAATACTTCCAAGCTGATATCTACTTTTTTCCTCTTGTATACCGCATTTCAAGATGTACCTTGCTTGTGTAATTATCACATATTATTGGTGTATTGTAGCCATATGATTATTGTGTCAGTGTTGACTTAACCCATTACTATAAGATCCTTGAGAGCAGGGTACTTTGCACACTAAAAGATGCTGAATAAATATTTGTTGAACTGAATTAAGTACTTGATTATTCAACACAAAACACACATATTCCAAATATAAAAATCTCTTGGGAGTGTTGAATTTTAATACAATTCAAAATGACAGTCCTGTGTTTATGTATCCCTCCAATGATACATGTAGTTTTGTGATACTTCTAATATCAATTCTAGCATTATTTTTTCTTTAAATTCTGATCTAAAAATATTGGTGCTGTCATAGACTAAGGCTAGGCACATAATTTTGCAAATCCATCACCAACTCCAATCTATTCCAACAGTTTCTAGCTCCTAGGTATCAAAGAAACTCTAAAGGTTTTTCTCTAGCTGCTTATCTTATCAAAATGAGATGTTCAAGGTCACTTATCACAGCTTTAAAACTAGCTTCCCTAAACAGTAATCTGTTCTTTTCTTCCCAAAGAAAGTTCAGTCTCAATTATCTAGAGAACTTCTTTCTGAAGTTCAAGTTGAGTTAAAATATCCCAGAAAGCAGAAATAACATAATACTGGGATAAAAACTTTTGCTATCACTATAGCCATCAGTGCTAGCTATATTGTTTTGCTATACTATTAAGCTACAGTATTCTATTTATGTACCACAATGTTTAGTCATTCCTCTACTGATAGATACCCTTTTCAGCGTCCAATTCCTTGCCACCTAAAGAGTACTATAAACATTTTCATACATCATTAAAGTTTTGTTTTGCATTATACTAATCTCTCCTGTAATACAGCTTCCCTTCTCTCTAATTCTTTCTCTTTTCCCTCTTATTTACAGGTTGAGTGTTATTTCTGTATCCAATTTATAGATGTGTATTGTTTCTCTTTTGATCACTTCAGTTGAAAGTGAACTCCTTCCTCCTAGTTTGTACCCCACCAGATCATCTGAGATAATCTCCCCTCAATCTTCCTATCCCTGTCTCACTCCACCATTCCTCTTCTCCCTTTCCATTCTTCTTTTAAGGTCATCAAGACATAACAACCATTGCTAGGCCCTGTCTAATTACTCCTCTAAGACCCCTAAAAATAATAAGGTTCAGAGAGTGAGGACACATACATAAACATTAGAATGTAAACAGTTTACTCATATTGATCTTTTAATATTTCTTTTGACTTCTATGCTGTATTTCAAAGTTTCTACACAGTTCTGGCCTTTTCATCAGGAATATCTGGAAGTTCTTTATTTTATTTAAAGTGCATTTTACCCTGTAAGATTATACTTGGTTTTCTCTGGGTAGGTTATTCTTGGTTGTAAAGCTCAAATTTCTTTGATCTCTTATATCATTGTGATTAAATCATGTGTGATCCTCACTGCAGGTCCTTGGTGCTTTTAATTCTTAATTTCTGATTCCTTGTTCTATTTTTTTCTTTGACCAAGGAAGGAGACTCTGGATTTTGGCTATAACTGGGAGTCTTAAATTTGGGAGTTTCTTTCAGGAGTTGACAAGACTCTCATTCCACATTGCCCTCCCGTTCTAAGAGGTTTGGGCAATTTTCTTTTATGATTTCTTAAAATATATCTAGGCTCTTTTTTGGGAGGTCATGCTTTCAGGGAGTCCAATTATTCTTTAATTTTCTTTCTTCAATTTGTTCTTATCTAAGTCAATCATTTTTGCTATGAGATACTTTACACTTTGTTGAGGTGGGTTTTTTTTTCAGTCTTTTAACCTTGTTTTAATATTTTTTGTTGCATGAAAGTTTCTATTTTTAATAGAAAGTTAATTTTCAGAGAGTTTGTTACTTGACCAGGTTTTTATAACTTTTGTGCCAAACTATTTAATTCTCTTTCCAGTCTTTCTTCAATAGATCTCATTTCTTTTTCATTTTTTGCCTCAAATACTCTTCCATTTATAAAAAAATATTTTAAACTCTTAAAAAAGAACCTCTCATTTCATCTTTTACAGGAATTCTAGCTGAATTTGTGTCCTCGCTGTGTTTTTCTTCAAAACTTTGTTTATAGATGTTTTGTGATCATCCCTGTCACCACAAAAGCTTTTTTATGGTAGTATTCTTTTTTTGTTTGCTCATTCTTCCAGACTACTTTCTGACTTCAGACTTTATGTTAGGACTAGGTTCTGTAAGACTTCTAGAGAGAAGGTCTAGGCTGGTCCTAATGCTGCCTTCTTGGGGTATTAAATTTTGTGTTATTCCAAGATCTCAGAAAAGCTTAGGCTGAGAACCTGGCAAGTTGTCATTGTTCCTAAAATGCTCTAACCCAAATCAGAATCTAATTGCTTTCTCCTTGGTTGGAACTTTACAAGTTCCTGACAACAGGACTGTGTGCTTGCCCTGAAAGTTTCAGTGACTACTGCTGCTGATAATGCACTCAGCTTATCAGTAATCTCTATGTAAGTAAACCTTGCAAAGGTTCACAGTCACTGGGATTCCTGCCCTAGTTATTCCTCTGCAGACTTCAGGCTGCAGCTAGTTGGAATTAAGACTCCCCTCCACTCCTGGAGTCCAAGCCACAAAGCCACTTGCATACTTCTGATCTTGCTTGTAACGGCCTTTGGATAGGTAACTTAACCTTCCTAACCCTCTTATTTCTTTATAAAAAAAATATATATATATATATATATATATTACAAAATGTATTGGACTAGATTTTTAAAAGGCAGGCAGCTAGGTAGTGCAGTAGATAGCATGCCAGGTCTAGAGTCAGGAAGACCCGAGTTCAAATCTGGCCTCAGACATGTGCTAGATGTGTGACCCTGGGTAAGTCACTTAACTACGCTTACCTCAATTTTCTCGCCTGTAAAATGACTTAGAGAAGGAAATAGCAAACCACTCAGTATCTTTGCCAAGAAAACTCCAAATGGGATCACAAAGATCACAAAGAGTAAGACACACTGAAACAACTAAACAGCAAATAACAGCCTGGGGCTCATAGCTGCTCCTCACACAGAAAAACAACCCCTTAAATACAGGCCCCCTCCTTAGCTCATCCTATACCTATGATCTAGTCCTAGGTAGTGAGTGACAGAATTGTCAACAAGCACCAGTTGGTGCATCCTATACAAGGTTCCTGAAGAGGAGACCTCTTACTGCTCTATTGCACAGTTTCTCCCTGCACAATACTCTGAATGTCAAATCCTGCCCACAGACTTCTATGTCTGTCTCCCTATGCTGACCTGGGCTGGGAAAATGACTATGATTTTTCCCCACCTCGAATTTCCTAATCAGGATTCAGGGTAGTACCTTTTTTAGAACTGCAGGAATTTAGGGGGACAAGGAAGCTTACCCTATTTCTTTCTGCTACTCTGCCATCTTGACCCAGCCTCCTCAGAAAGGGTCTTTAAAAAGCTAGCCCAATCTGCTCATTTTACAGATAAGGAAACGAGAGCCAAAAAGATTAAGTTACCCTGGCCAAAGTCACACTAGCAATTAAACAAAAAGTATAGAAGCTCAGGAACTATGTCACCAGATTGTCACTACTGGTTAAATACTAGTTGCCTTTTCACCTAATCTAGCTTTTAAAAAACCTGATTGCAGCCTGTACTTTGGTAAAAAAAAATTTTCTAGGATGTATCTAATTATTGCTCCTTTCACAGAGCTGTCAATTTTAGGGGTATATTCTTAATGTGCCAGCATAGAAGACTGAAGAGAGCTGGGATCAAGCTCAGGAATGTCTACCTTCAAGTTCCTTACACACACTGGCTCTGTGACCCTAGATAAGTCACCTTCTCAGGGTCCCAGGTACCTGTTTATTTATATGTGTGTGTGTGTGTGTGTGTGTATGTGTGTGTGTATATAAAAGTGCAAAACAGCTGTTTTTCTTTATTCAACACAAGCTCTCTATGAAACCTCAGGTTCAACAAAGGCCCTGAAAGCTCAGAGCCCTTTTGAACCAACAGATACAGTACATTCTTAATATATTATCAAATAAGCTTTTATTAAGCACTATGTGCAAGGCACTAAGCTAGGTGCTACGGATACCAAGACAAAAACGAAACAGATTTGACAACACAGTGGATGTGTGGTATGAGAGAGTGAATAATTAAGGCTAATGCCAAAGTAGTAAAACTAGATGACTTGGAAGTATGGTGCTATATCCATCCAGATTTCTCTTTTCATGAGGATCTCTAGAAAGTAATTTTCCTGTAGTTATCATTACAGGACTACTGTAGCAAAAAACAAACCAAAAAACCCATACATAATTCCTTTAAAGAAAGTGACTGCTAAATGGACAAGAGTGTTGTGAATGTAATTGTTATGCCAGATTTTTAACTGAATATAATTCACAAAGCAAAGCTGCAGGAGTGTATGATGCTACTAAACAAGGATTCTACCACTAATGAACATTCTAACTCTGGCTGTTAACTATGCTCTCTTATGGAAGGTTAAAAGATGTGTAAAGCCCAGAATAGGAGCCAATAACATAAACCTGAATTTAAATCACAACACTGCTTCTTTGCTTTATGATGTTGGTAAATAACAACCACCTGGGCTTAGTTTCTATATCTATAAAATGGGGACAATAATGCCTACATAGTTTACTTGCAAAATTGTTGTGAGAACTAAGTGAAAACTATGGAGCTTTGTAAACTACACAATACTATACAAATGTCAGTAATTATAACCAATACAATCATCATTATGATTTATGGCACATATACAAAACAGATAATACTGACTGTCAGGGTCAATTCTGGGGTAAACTGTTAAATAGATGAAATTTCTTTGGAAGCTTCCCTATTAGCAGATATCTTATCCTAGAGACAATTCTACACTCTTCTCTCCCTCACCACCAAAGTGGTCAAATTTGGCATTATTCAAATTCCCACTGTATTACTGTCACTGGCCTGCAACCAATCACCATATTTTACATAGTTCCAACTTCATTAGTGTGAATTTTAATGCTCTGGGATTTGTTATTCCCATGAATAGGAATGCTTTAGCCTTTCATATGCCAGGAACTATGCTAGGCACTGAAGATACAAACATAAATGAAAGTCTCACCTCTCAATAATACTCTAGAGGAGAATGTAACAGATAAACACAAGATAAATACAAGGTAATGGTAGAGGGGGGAGAGGCACTAACAACTACAGGGATAACAAAAAGCTTCATGTAAGAAGCAGTACATAAACTGAAAGAAAATGGTTTAAGAGGCAGAGATGAGGAAAGAGCATTCCAAGCATGGGACAGCTATATACAGAGAATGAGATATAATATATGTCAGAAACTGCAAAAATGCCAGTTTGGCTAGACTACAGGGGACATAGGACATAAAGAGGAATAACATACAATATAACATACAATAAGGTCAAGAAACGTAGGCTGCTGACAAATTATGAAAGGCTTTAAACGTCTGACGAATTTGTACTTGAGCACAGACAGAAGTTCTTAAGTTCTTAACCTAGGGGAGGAATTTTAGAGGCCTATGTACTTTAGTGAGGAAAAAATTATCTATTTCAATAAAAATGTTTTCCTTTGCAATTCTACAAATTTTGTATTATGGATTTCAAAACATTACTTTGAGAGGGCTTCATGAGTCCATCAAAGGGATCTATGACACAAAAAAATAGTAAGAAATCTTGTCCTAGAAGTATTAAGAGGCTACTGGAGTTTAGTAAGCAGGGGAATTGACATTGGCAGATCTGTACATTAGGAATATCACCTTGGTAACTGGTAACTGAACTGGAGTGGGAAGAAACAAAGCTCATATATAATTCTTACTCTCAACACGTAATTCACAATTCCAATACAGCAAGCATTATTATTTCAAATAATACTAGTAATACCATACATTTATAAATCATTTTAAAATCTGGAAAACCCTTTACATAATTTCATTTGTTCCTCACAACTTTGTGAAAGTTTTTAAAGAGTTGTTGTTTGTCCTTCATTCTCGAAGAGGACCATGGCATGAAGAAGGTGATGCCAAGATTTGCAAGTGAACTGGATTTAAGTGAGTGAGGTTTGTGCAAAGTCACCAGTCTCATTTTCTCCTCTGGGGTCACCTGAGCCCAGTGGCAAGATATAGATCAGGACGACTGGAGATGGTCCCCTTCCTAAAGAGTGTATCTGAGCACATCACTCCCCTGCTCAAGAAACTTCAGTGGCACCCTATTGCCTCTAGAATAAAATAAAAACTCCTCTGAATGGCATATAAAGCCCTTCACATGATGTGATTCCAAAAGATCTTTCCAGACATCCTATTATGAAACCACACTAGACTCCTAGTTGTTTCCCATATAGGACATTCCTCCTGTCTCTACCCATGAGCATGGGGGCACCCTCTATTCCCAAAATGTTCTCTCCTCACCTCTTCCTTAAAATAAACCTTAGATTTCTTCAAAGCAAAATTCAGATGCCACCTACTATGGGAAACCTTATCTGATACACTCCCTGTCTTACCAATTGTTAGTACCCTACCTCCACAAAATTACCTTGTATTTACTCTGCATGCATTTTTGTATATTTTATATTTATGGAGATACATCAAAATATTAATAATTTCAGTATATATTTCCCTTTAATAGAATGTAAGCTCTAGAAGTCAAGAACTGTTTTGTTCTGTCTTTGTATGCCCAAAGCCTAGCACGATGCCTGACATATAATAGGCAATCATGTTTACTGAACAGAGCTAAATTAAATGACTTGTCCAGGGCTACACAACTAGTGACTATTGTAGAGTTCTTGATTCTAAATTCACCATTCTATCCACTATGACATACTGCCTCACACATGCCCACTATGTGCACAACACTGTGCCAGGATTTGGGAATATAAAAATACAAAAATAATCTCTGCCCTTAAGGAGTTTACACTGGACTGGAAAGCTCCTGCATATCCTTCAATAAATGAAGATTTGGTATACAATCTCTGAAAAACTGCCAACTCCTGGCATATAAACTGCTAGAATAGAATTAGGGAGTAGATGATGGATCAGCATATACTTTCTTTATACAAGCACATACCTAACTGAATATGTTCACCTGTGTGCACACGTGCGCACACACATGCATGCACACACACACAATTTATTCTCATTACATACTAGAATAGAAGAAAATGAAGATACTAAACAGTTAAGTAGGGATTATCTCTAAGGAACAAAAAAATTAATAGTTAATTATGTGGAAAAAAGAGAAGGGATTGAGGCATATTATGAAGCTTTAAATTAGCTTTTTTGAGGGGATAGTAGGTATACACTATAAAAATGCCTTTCATTAAAACCAGAAGTAATGTCCCATGTCATGGAAACCACCCATCATGTGTCACTCTTCTCTCTTCCTACTTCCTCCTTTACTTTTTCAATATGTTGCTTAGTTTTGCTAAACTTTTATCCCTCTCTTTTTTAAATCATAATAAGAGATAACTCTGGGAAAAGTATGAAGGAGAAAAGATACACTGAAAAATGACATTAAAAATGACCTAAACACAAAACATATCAATAAAAATGCATTTTTAAAAAATAGTGGCCTGGAGCAAAGGTTACATCAGAGCATTCCAGACCAACACTTATCTATCTTGGAAGTTACTCATTTCTAAATATTTTTAGAAATATATATTGTAGTAACCTAAATGAAGACTAATGATATGTAGAATGGGATCAAAGCAAGTTTTATACAAAGATTCCAAGATATTTCATCAATAACAAAACAATACAAAAAACAGGAAGTTGCAAATGGGGGAAATAAAGTTTTACACATATTCCACAGTCACATCAACTGGAATGAAAAAATGTCCAATCTTTCTATCTAAATTGTTGGTTTCCCTTCCTTGGAATGGAGTCTAATCTCACTGATGTCTAAGGGTGCTGGGGAAAAGTACCAAACCTACTTCTACTCTGCACTATAAGAATCTCCACTTTTTTCCAAACTGAAAACTGAAAAAATATTACCATTTCATTGTTGAATTTGCTTTACTATAAAATTCCACAAGGGACATGTGTGATACCACAATGATGAAATGACATCAACAGACAGCCCCCTTTTACAGCTAAAATACATTATATATTACATCAAAAAGAGAAAAAAAATAAGACAATCTTTACAAAAAATAACAGAATTGTAGCTCAGCTAGAACAGGACCTAGCCCTAACACCTCATTTTTAACTGAAGAGTCAATGTTATGTACCTAACACATGGCAATACAAAAATCAGGCATTCTGAGTAATTTAAGCTTTATTATTTAACTATCATGTTTTTTATAAACCCTTTTTTTTTTTCGAGGGGGAAGGCAGGGCAATTGGGGTTAAGTGACTTGCCCAAGGTCACATGGCTACTAAGTATTAAGTGTCTGAGGCCACATCAGAGTTCAGGTCCTCCTGACTCCAGGACTGGTACGCTATTGACCAAGCCATTTAGCCACCCCATTTTAAACCCCATTTTTGGAAAGGAAATATTTATATATAAAATATATTGTACTTAGCAAACAGTATATTAAACACCTTTTATTGATAAGAGGTTTTTTAGCTCATCAGTTATTTAGGAAGGAAGGAAATAAACACTAAGTACTGAGTATGCATTAGGTACTGTACTCTAAGTACTTTACAAATATTACGACATTTGGCCCTCTCAACAACCCTAGAAGGTAGGCGCTATTATTATTATTCCTATTTTACAGCTGAGGAAACAGAGGTAGGGGTTAAGTAACTAGCCCAGGTCACAATGCTAGTGAATATTTGTGGCTATATTGTCTGGAATACCGAACTTCTCTGAAATCTGTATCAATTTGTACCTTTAAATTTGTTTAATAAATTCCATTATGTCCAATTTCTTGTAACTTACCTTTTTTTCATAAAGGTGCAAAAAATGTACAGCAGCTAATCACTTGGACTATATGGCAGAAGTTGTACTTCTGCAAGGTAATTATTGAATCAAAGTTGAAGCAGCCTTCTTGGAAGTTATTTTCTTGCCCTCAATCAAATCATCATTGACACCTTTATTACAATTCTCTAATTTTTTGGCACCGTTCAAAACATTCTCTTATTTTCAAACTTCAAAGAACACCTCAACACACTCTATCACTCACTTTTAACTCCATGAAGAAATATCTTGAGTGGCTTCAACAAAATAGGGTCATAAGAGTTAGGTTGAATTTTTGTACTTACAAGCATAAATGAGATTTCTGGAATTCAATGAATAAGTACAGATGTGATCTGTCACAAGTTGTTCAGTATTTGCATATACTAAAGATTCAGGTCCAGGCAATCATTTTTACTTAAAAGCTAGGCTTTCATTTGAAAAAAAAGGCAGAAATGCTGATTAATAGGATTTTACTCAAAATGGCTCCAAAAACAATTACCAACAAATGAGCTTTGGTTATTGTTCTCTCTGTTCTACAAACATTTCATCCCTTTAGAAACTCTAGTTTATTCACAGCCAATTTTAATTCCAAAATGCCTTCCCTTCCCTAGCCATAAAGCATGTGCTCAAGGCATGTGGACCCACTCTAAAATACAGGCCTAGGCAAAACTCAATTAGGAAGATACATCTGAAAAGATTATTCAATACTCCCCAAAATAATAGTTTTATTGCTGCTTTCCTCTGGGATCACAGAATCTTAAGAGTTGGAATAGATGTTTAAAGGTCACCTAGTCCAACACCTATCTGAACCACAAACGATCCTTACGAAATCAAGACAAGTCTCTGGTTGATCACCACCAGTGACTGGAAATTAATTTCTTCATGAAGAAACCCCATATATTTTTGGATGTTGCTAAGTGTTAGAAGTTCTTATTTATATTGCGAGTTTTGAAATACGCTCCCCATATATCAGTCATACATGCTCCAGTTTTCCTCGAGCAAAGCAGAACAAGTTTAATTTCCCTTCCTGTAATACTTCTTTAAGAGACTCACAGATCCACTGAGATATATACTATCACCAATGGTGCAGATTATTTACCCAGCCACACCTAATCCCATTCAACTCTTGTGAACCCCACAAGGGGTTTATCCAACATGCTGGGGGCTTTTCTCTAGATTTATGGTAAACACCAATGGAATATCTGGGCTATCCAATGCTATTCCTCATTCTTACTATTTAATTGGTCCACTTTTTCCCCCTTAGTCATAGCTTTCTAATGATATTCTTTACCGTGCTTCTCCTTATTAATGCTGTGGTTACAGTCTTTTATGCCCACCATGTCCCTTTTTTCATTGAGCTTTGGATGGACCAGAAAATTTAAATCTTCAGAGATTATGGCAATCCATAACCTTGATTAACATGAGCCCAAGAGAGGGTATTTTTGGAAATGAGGGTGATCATTAATAAAAATCTGAAAACAAAAAGGTATGAACTTTGTTTCAAGGAGAAGCCTGAAATGCCCTCTACAAGTTCCCAAATGAAATCCAGGCCTCTCTCCATTTACAATGTCTGGCCAGTATGTAGTTATGTACACACACACATATTATATATACACAAATAGAAAGACGGATGAACTCAGTTGGCTGTTCCAACTTCAGAATTTGAACAATAGAGCTTCTCCATTCACATAATTATTAATAACAGCTTACATTATGACACTTTATTATGGACAAAGCTTTCTTCACAATAATTCTGTGAGAACTATAAGGTACATTTACAGATGAGGAAAACTACCACTTTATCACAGTCCGATTCTCAGTTCCTTCACCTAATCTTCATATGATCATATCATTTTAAGTTTCTTCACAATCCTTGTCACCTTTCTCTAAACACAATCCATCTCAACATCATTCATAAAAGTTGGTACCCAGAATTAAACATAATACTCCAAACATATTCTATCTAGCACAAAGTACAAACACATTTATAATTTGGCAGCTATGTTACACCGACTCAGCTTGCAATCATCTAAAATCTGTAGTCTTTTTCATATGAAATGCCTCAGCTTCCCTATTTTTATATTTGTACAGTTGATATTTTTTTACCCTAAGAGCACAACTTTAAGAAAATTTTTATGTCACAAAAGACTATATGCACTATCACTAGGTAATTTTCTTGACAATAAATGGTATAAGGACCAATTTTTAACTGCTAAAGAAAAGGTAACTATAGTGTGAGCATCCTGCCTACATTTAAGAGTACAGAAGTGATAATTTAAGGAAAGTCGTTTTTTAAGGAAAGTATATAAAAATGTTTTCTTCCTTTGGATATAGTCACTATACATTAAGAAATCTTTAAAAGAAATACTATGGGGCAGCTAGGTGGTGCAGTGAGTAGAGCATCAGCCCTGGAGTCAGAAGGACCTGAGTTCAGATCCCACCTCAGACACAACACACACAAACAAAAAACCTAGCCGTGTGACCTTGGGCAAGTTACTTAACCCCAATTGCCCTCCAAAAAAAAAAAAGGCAAGAAATACTATTCTATTTTTTCAGCAAGAAGAAAAGACTAAGTTAGCTACAAAAGCTAATTATTTTAAATTTCTCAGGGGGAAGGGAATTTATTTTGTGTTTTTAAAACTACTAACAACTTAGTTTTTAATACAAATGATTGCTTTATTACAATAAATGTAACATTTTGGGGCAGCAGTGAATAGAGCAATGGCTCAGGAGTCAGGAGGACCTGAGTTCAGATGTAGCCTCAGACACTTAACACAAAAACTTGTTATGACCTTGGACAAGTAACTTAACCCCAACTGCCCTCCAAAAAGCAAAAAAGCAAAAAAAAAAAAAAAGGGGGGGGGGACATTTTTATTTAAAAACGCATCCATAATACACACAGGATTAAACTAAATTTAACTAATTTTTGTTAAATACTACTATGTCAAGTTCTTGGTAATAGATATTCTAATACATGTGGCAAAAATATTCATAACCTAATAACTTTGCAAAAATGATCTAACAATCATAGTTGGGAAATAAAATAACCAAACATCACAATTTTACATTAAACCAATAGCATACTGGTGTCTTTTCAAAGTCCTTTCATACATATACTGTTTCTGACATTTATTAATTAGATTAAGAGACAGTGCTGGAAAAAGGACCAGGTCACATGAGTCATTTGCCAATGCTCCAGCCTTTTAGGAAATTACTGTGTTGTTACCTATACGTAACTAAAACAGTACTAGAGATGATGTTGAAAAAGAATACTCTGAGATCCCCCCCCAAAAAAAGACACCTAAAATTACTTAGGTAACATCTACAATTAAACTAAGAAATTTTGACAACTACTTACATTTAAGGTTTGAAAAGCACTTTTCTAAAACAAAATAAAAAAAAACCTAGAAAAGAGTATAATTACTCAGTTTTTACAGATGATGAAACTGAAATCAAATGACTTGCCCAAGGCCACTACTGTTATCGAGTCTGGTGTCCAATATCCAGCACTCTTTCTACTATACCACACTCAGTAAAAAAATGATTAATAATAGATCAAATCATTCCTGGGTCTAATAATAGCTAGCATTTATATAGTTCTCCAAGGTTTGCCAAGAGCTTTATAAATTATTACCTCATTTTATCCTCACAACAACCCTGGGAGATAGATGCTATTATCTGCAGGTGAGAAAACAGACGGAGTTGTCCATGATCACACAGCTAGTATCTGAGGTCCGATTTAAATTCAAGCCTTCGGGACACCAAGTTGGTCCATACTTAAACCATTGTTCCACCTAGCTGAGCTGCCTTAACTCAGACCTGATCCACTCAATACAAAGAGTCTGCAAATACATATGACACATTATGTCTCAAAATGCCTTTTTAAAAAAGAAATACATTTGGAGGACATTTTTCTCAAATATTTATCACAAATCATCACTAATATCACAATCACATCGCTTGTAGATAACATCTCATTCTTAGACCTCTTTCATTTACAAATTCTACTCGATGAAATATGAAGTCATACCACAAAGTAAATAGTGGACTTCGACTTTCTAAAGTCAAGGATCAGCACGGTGAAACTTTAAAAAAAACCCTCAAAAACTTGTTATAAACACCTGTTTGATAATTTCCAAATTTCAAAACAATGGGCATTTTTTCTTGGTGGTAAGATCCTGCTTGACAACTAAAGCTTCAACATAGGTGTCCTGAAGAAACACATTTTCAATATTGCAAATCTCTTTAGCCGGTTCACACAGACCGCACAGACTTACTTACGTCTGACCTCCTTCCAAAATGAAAAAAAAAAAATCACTAAAACTGTTAAATTACACTTAGGCACATGGAGTCACTCTTCCCTCAAATCACTTTACAGAGAACTTCCCCGTTTGCTCCGCCCCTCTAATAACTCATGCAAAAAAAAAAAAGTTCAGCACCATTAGAAAGGAACAGGACTTGGACGGTGGGCAGGACGGCAAATGGCTCTTAGCCCCGGCGAAAGGGGCCCCGAATGTGTCCTTTCCGGAGGTGCAGACCCGCAGCAGAAGCCTGGCTAAGGGGTTGTAGATACTGTAGCTCTGCAAAGGGCCCCCGGGCTCTGCAGACGCTCCTGCAGCCATGCCTCCTCAGAGCAGCACAAGGCCGCATCACCATCATCCTTATCCTTCCGTCGCTATATTGGGGGGGAGGTTCAGGGCTCCCCTCAGTGCTCAGTGTCCCCCGCAGAAGGGTCACTAGGTGCTACTGCCCCTTTCCCCCTAACCCGAGAGCGCTACCTGCCTCCCCGGTGGTCCCCCCCCCGCCCCCTTCACGTCGCTGCCCCTCCCCCACTACCTTCTCGGTGAAGGCCTGCGCCAGCCGGGGTCGGGGACGTGGGCGCTGGGGCCCGGGCCCCCCCAGGCCTGGGGGGCCGCTCTGGAGAGTCACCGGGAGAGGACGGGCGCCGCCGTCCTCCCGGTGTGGAGCGACCGTGGCGGGGCATGAGGAGGGGGCAGGCCCCCCCGCGAGGCCAAAGAAGTCTGAGGGCGGCGGCCGGCGGGGTGCGGGGCCCGATCCCTCCCTCCGCCCCCGGGGCCCCGGCTCGCCGAGCGCGGCCAGGCCCCATCCGCCGACTCCCCGGGACGAGAGGCAGGTCCCCGCGTCCTCGTCCCGCGGCGGGGAAGGACGGGGGGAGGGGGGCACGAGGCTGGGGAGGGGCCGAGGCTGCGCCCGCGCCCGCGCCCTCACCCCGGGACCCCGTCACTGCCGCCGCCGCCGCCTCGGAGGGAGGGCGGGAGCCGAGAGGGAAGCCCGGAGTGGGAGCGAGAGGACTGGGGGGGGAAGCCCGGGTCTACCCGGCTGCCCGCTCCCGAGTCCGCTCTCCGCCTTCCCGTGCCCGCGTCTCTTACCCGTGATGGCGGTGAACTGCTGAATTAACCCTTTCAGCGCTGAGGAGGCCGCAGAGCCCCCGTGCGCCGCCATCTTGCCGCCGCCGCCGCCGCCGCCGCCGCCGAACAACAACACAGACACACAAGTCCTCCCTCCCGGCCGCACGCTCGGCGCAAGCGCGCTATCCGCCCCGCCTCCCGCTCCCTCTGCAGGGGCCCCGCCCCTCCCCGCCCCACTGTGTGCTCTGCGCAAGCGTCCCACCCAGCCCTTCCCACTCCCTCCTTCTCGCCTTAGTATGTAAGTACACTACTCTGCCAGCCCCCTTAGCTAGCGGGCCCGCCCTCTCTGGGTCGGACTGCTTTCGGTAGCCCTGCCGCCGGTCCTTTCAGTTTCAAATTCAAAAAGCTTTATTGGTTGCCTCCACCGCGGACACTCGGCTGCGGTGGCTGACTTTTTTTTTTTCTTTGGCGCGGGGTGATTTGCATCTTTGGGGCTACCCGGCGTGCTCCGCGGGGCATCTAGACTGGAGTCCGGCGGCTCCAGGCCGGGGAGCCCAGGGCGGTCTCAGCAGGGTGGGCAGAGGCAAAACTGGCGCCCCTCCCATTTCCCCTTTGGATGCTGCCCTGCGGCGCTCTGGGAGCTCGTGTCCTTTCCTGCCAAACCCCGTGCAGGGCCCCTGGCCGCCTCTTCCCTCCACCCTAACCTGAGCAGTGTCTCCTGTCCTTTTGAGCCCTTTTCTTTGCGAGAAGTTGGACTGATATGATAGGAAAAAACAAAACAAAACAACAACAAAAAAAGGAAAAAAGCCAACTTGCCATCTATTTCTTCTTCATTTTTTTATGCATTCGTGCCTGCATCGTGTATTCCTTGTTTCATTTCTCCATCCATCCATTCAATAAATTGAAAAACTCTTCCCTTCACTGAGACTCAGATTGCTCATCCGTCATTTGTTGGGGGGGGGGGCGGGAGAGGAAGGTGACTTCTAAGGTCCCTTCCCGCCTTTCTATAATAATGTGACCTTTGGGGGAGGAGGAGGAGGGGTGGGGAGGGAAAGAGAGAGAGAGAGAACCTCAATGTCTCCGCTTCCATCCTTCCTAAGGGAGTATCCCAAGAAATAGGTGTGCCCCGGGAATAGACGTGTCAAAAATCACTAAAGCCTTCTTTTAACCGATTTAAGAAGCATCTCTTAGGGGTCGAGAAGGAAGAAAGGGGAGGGCCGGGGAGGAGGCATGGAGTGGGAGAAGCCCGAGCCGAGAGGGTCTGCAGGAGCTCTTCCAGTCTGACAGCAGAATCCAAAAACAAACAAACAAAAGCCGATGCAAGTAGGTTGGAGACCAGGATACCGCCCCCCACCCCCACCCAGTGAAAGCCAGCGGTGCCAGTCCTTGCGTCCCCAGAGGAGTCTGAAATGATAGCGGTCACCTGGAGGGACCCAGAGGCCCTCACTGCGGGAGTGTTTGAATTTGGGCTGGAGAGGAGAGGGCAGGGAGGGCCTGCCACAGTAAGCCTGGTGTGGATTTTCTTTGTTCTCTTCCTTGGGTTGTTTCTGTTTTCAGCTTCCACTCGTCGTGCTTACCGGGCAGTGAGCCTTTGTTCGGATCTTGGATGAGCACCTCAGGCCCATTAGTAGTATTCTGGGGACGATGGTCATTCCTGATTAGGTGTCAAGGACCTGGCTGCTCCAAAATTAATTGGCTGGTTTGGGTGCTGTTCCTTAGTGAATGAACCAAGTATTTATGAAGCCCTTACTAGGTGGAAAGCCCCGTGCTAATAATCTCTGGGTAGGCAAATGGGCTCCCATTCTAATAGGAAAAGGCTTCAGCCATAGGACAGATGGATAGGAAGATCCTTTTGTCCTTAAAGGTGCAGCAGAAAAGCAGATGCCAATGTTGCTTCTGTAATGCAATTTCCACTGATAGAATCTCATCGAATGTTGAACCAGAATTTTCTTTTCTGGGTCTTTAGTGGCTATGGCTACAGCACCTTCAGGAGCCAAGCTGCATCTCCACAGGAGCTGGTTTCTTCCCAGGATGATGACTAGGAGGTCTGGAAGGCTGGAAGCACTATTCCCAAGGTTCTTGGGCTGAGGATTCTGGGCTTTCTCTATTAGGGGCTGAGGGGAGATGGTGGTCAAGGAGACTGTCATAGTTTTCTATGCCTGGCACGTGCTGTCTCTCTCAGGGTGCCTCCCTGTTTCAGCTTTGGCTGGCCTTCCTACCCTGTGAGAGGCAGTTGAAATTTTGTTCAGTGGGTCCACTCTGGCCTTCAATCCTCTCACAGACCTATTCCTGGCTTCCAGACTTCCAAACCATGCTGTCTTATCCTGAAACTTCTCTTGAAACCTGGGGCCTCCTAACCCTGGAACATCCCTCTGTTTGGATGTCCTCTTCTCCTATCAGAGGAGCAGCTAAGTGGATAGGTTGCTGGGCCTGGTGTCAGGAAGACTTGATATAGGTTCAAATTTGACCTTGGATACTTCCTAGCTCTTTGACCCTGGGCAAATCATTTAACCTCTGCTTGCCTCAGTTACTTCAAATATAAAATGGGCGTAAGAATAGATCCTATTCTTCAGGCTTGTTGTAAGGATCAAATAAGATAAAATGGCCAGCATTTTTGTTATTGTTGTTAGGCCGTGTCTGACTCTTCTTGACCCTCTTTGGGTCCTCCACTGGGACCTCATTTTCTTGGCAAAGATGGTGGTGTGATTTGCCATTTCCTTCTCCAGCTCATTTTACAGCAACTTAGGCAAACAGGCTTAAGAGACTTGCCTAGGGTCACACAGCTAGTAAATATCTGAGGCTGGATTTGAACTCAGGTCTTCCTGACTATAGGCCCAGTGCTCTATCCACTTCCCTACCTAGTTGCCCTTACTTTAAAAATCTAGTCTGGCATTTAGTAGGCACTTAATAAATGCTTTTTTCCTCCTTCCATTGGTGATTCTTCCTGGAACCCCCACTTTTTAGAGGGGCCCATCCCTCTCTTCATTCCCTTCCTGGCCCTATTCCTGACTTCTAGATTTTCGAAAACATATCCCCATTAGAATGTGAGCTCCTTACTGTACCTAAAGGGCTATAAAACTATGCATACTCTTTCATCCAGCAATACAACTACTAGGTCTGTATCCTAAAAAGATCATAAAAAAGGAAAAAGAACCCACATGTGCAAAAATATTTATAGCAGCTTTTTTTGTGGTGGCCAAGAATTGGAAATTGAGGGGATACCCATCAACTGGGGAATGGCTGAACAAGTTGTGGTATATGAATGTAATGGAATACCATTTTTGCTATAAGAAATGACCAGGGGGTGGCTAGGTGGCACAGGGAATAGACTACTGGCCCTGGAGTTGGGAGGACCTGAGTTCGGACCCGGCCTCAGACACTTAACACACACAAACAAAAACCTAGCCACGTGACCTTGGGCAAGCTACTTAACCCCA
Organism: Gymnobelideus leadbeateri; assembly: GCA_011680675.1. Classification (NCBI taxonomy): domain Eukaryota; kingdom Metazoa; phylum Chordata; class Mammalia; order Diprotodontia; family Petauridae; genus Gymnobelideus; species Gymnobelideus leadbeateri. Next base: position 202,749 of record WOXC01001422.1, on the reverse strand, counting down.
GTTGCCCACAAAAAAAAAAAAAATGTTAGCTGTTAATTATTTGGGGCGGCGTCGCAGTGAGTAAGAGCGCTGGCCTCGTAGTTGGGATGACCCGAGATCGATTCCAGCCTCAGAAAATGAGCACCCACACATAAATAATGACTAGCCGTGTAACCTTGAGCAAGTTACTTGATCCCAATTGCTTATTAAAAAAAGAAAAGAAATGATCAGCAGGGTGGCTAGGTGGCACAGGGAATAGACTACTGGCCCTGGAGTTGGGAGGACCTGAGTTCAAATCTGGCCTCAGGGTTAACCTCAATTACCCTCAAAAAAAAAAAAAGAAAGAAATGATGAATAAAAGAATTCACAAAAACCTGGTTTTATGCAAATTGATGCAAAGTGAAGTGAGCAGAACCAGAAGAACATTGTACACAGTAACAGCAATGTTGTGTGATGACCAATTTTGATATATTTAGCTCTTTTCAGCAATACAATGATCTAAGACAATTCTAAAAGACTCATGATGGAAAATGCTGTCCACATCCATAGAAAGAATTATGGAGTCTGAATGTAGATCGAAGCATCCTCTTTTCACTTTTTTCCCTTTCTCATGGTTTTTGTTCTGATTCTTCTTTCACAACACGACTAATGTGGAAATATACTTTACATGATTGCACATATATAACCTATATCAAATTGCATGCCATCTTGGGGAGGGGTGAGAGGAAAAAGGGAGAAAAAAATTGGAACCCAAAATCTTGTAAAAGTGAATGTTAATAACTATCTTTACATGTAACTGGAAAAAATAAAATACTGTTAAGTGGGCAGGGGGAAGAATGTGAGCTCTCTGAGGGCGGGGACTATTTTTCTTTTTTGTTTGTATCTGTATCACCAGTATTTACCACAATACCTGGCAAATAAGAGCTTAATGCTTTTTTTCTTCCTTCTTTCCTTCCTTCCTTCCTTGCTTCTTCCTTTCTTTGTCCTTTTCCTTCCTTCTTTCTGTCCTTCCATTGTTGGGGTTAGCTGACCCCTTCTCCTCAGGAGTCTCTTCCCTGGATGATGACAGGGGGAGGAGGAAGGGTTGAACTGGAAGCAGGACCAGTGGTCTCAGCTGGTCAGTAGTTGTTGCTGGTAGTAGTAAGGAAAATGGGAATCATTGTGGAGAGGTGGGGGCTGAATTGGAAGCAGGTCTGATGGTTTAGGTAACACAGCCATCCCTGAGGCTCTTAAAGGCCCTGGGCTATCTCCTTTGGAGATGATGGTCAAGGTGATGGTGGTGGTTCAACTTACCTAGCCACATGCTACCTTCTGTCTCTCCCTCAGGGTACCTCTTAGGACATGAGTTCTAATGACTGGGGCAGCACCCCCCCACCTCCACCTGGCCACACACACACTTCATTTGGCTAGCTAGTATTTTTGAGACGAAAAACTCTTGTCAGAGGAGTTATTTCTCTGAGCTGGCACATATGGAGAACAGATCAGAGTTCCACAAAGCTTACCTAGATTCTTTTAGGGGGAACCAGGTTATGTGCCCCACACTTTTGGATCCATCCCCACCTACACACACATATAAGAATCTAGTAATAACTGCTTTGGAGAAGAAGCAGGAGACCTAAATGAGTTCACTCACACCTGGCCTTTTCCCTTTCTGTTTCCCTTCCTCAGAGACCAGATAATTGAATATGGTCTTTTCAGGTCCAAGAGATGATAGCAACTTGAGTCATTGTGAGTTTCAAGAGTTCCTATAGGTGCATGTGGCAGAAACAGACTCATGTTTATCCACATGAATCTTCAAGAGAAGTTCGTGTTCAATGTTCTCCAGTATCAAACTCCCATATAAAGGAGGGTAACTCCCTAGGCAGCATGACCCTACAAATAGACTTCTAGCTGTGCAGGGAGATATCCTGGGCAGCATCTGCCTTGGAGATTGCCTCAGGTAACCCCAGGTTCAAGAATTTGGGAACCTGGCCCAGAGAGAGAAGAGTTTCTGAGCATTATACCTCTTGGAAAGAGAAGAGAGCTGTCCATGAATCAGGAAGGGACTAAAGCCACATTGTATAAGACATCAGAAGACTTGTGCTTCACTGATGAGTGATTCAAAAAGTGTCAATCTCATGGGAAGGAATTGCTTGTCCAGGAGCCACAAGGTGTGTGGTCTTCTGGGAGCTGAGAGAGGAGTACAAATTAAAGGATCATACTATGAGTCACACATACTCATCACCTCTCAGACTTGGTGGGTGCCAGAGACTACTCTACCCTAATGCTTGACTGACAAAGTGAGTTTCTGGATGGAGATGAGGAGGGGTCTTTTGTCCAGATAATCTAAGTGTCCCTGTATCCTTGGTGTATATACTCTCTGTGTTAGGGTAAAGTAAACCCCTCTTTCGTTAACTGGTCAGTCCTTTACAGTGCCTTATTTCATCCCCACATCAAACCTGAGCTGAAAGGGAGCTGGCTCTAGAACCTCGCCTATGACAATTGGCAACCCCAAGTTCAGTATAATTCTGAGGAGCTTACAGGTCACTTCGAGCGCTTTATCGATTTGTGGCTTATGAATCCCTTTTCCCTTTTTGCATTTTCTGTGGGCCAAAATAAATAGTCCCCTACTCAACAGGCATTTGTTACTTTGTGTTGCTTGTGCCGAAGTTACAGACCTTGTTTCCTACATTTCTAGGAACCAAACCATGAGAATATTTGGAGAGTTCTTGTGGTAAACTCTGAGTGTGACGATGTGAGTATATTTACCACTTGGGGAAGCCTCCTAACTTTGAATTGGGTCCATGTGAACCCACTACTTATTTTGGGTCACAGGTCACACTGTAATTAAATTCCTCTGGTAAGTTTTATCCAGAGACATTGTAAGAATAAAGTTGAGGAGCGGCTAGGTGGAGCAGTGAATAGAGCACCGACCCTGGAGTCAGAAGCACCTGAGTTTGGAGCCGGCCTCCGACACTTAATCCACACAAACAAAAACCTAGCCGTGTGACCTTGGGCAAGTTACTTAACCCCAATTGCCCTAAAGGGGCGGCTAGGTGGCGCAGTGAGTAAGAGCGCTGGCCTCGGAGTTGGGATGACCCGAGATCAAATCCGGCCTCACATAAATAATGACTAGCTGTGTAACCTTGAGCAAGTTACTTAACCCCAATTGCTTTAAAAAAATAAATAAATAAAGTTGAGCTGTTCAGAAAGAAACTTTCCAAATCCTAATGACCTTTTCCCGATCTCCGTCTTCTCCGTCTTCCTTTACTTCTCTGCAGCCTCTAATACTGTCAAACATCCTCTTCTCCTTGATAACTCTCTTCTTTCCAGGTTTTTGTGACATTACTTTCTCCTGGTTCCCCCCCTACCTAACTGCTTCTTTCAAGAAATAATCTCAAAAAGATTACCCTGGACCTTCTTCCGCTTATAAGAAGCCCTTGTACACAAGGGCTGTATGAAAATGAAATTCTTTATTATAATTCTAAATAAATTCTGAATTAAAATTCTTATTATTATAAGAGATGGCTCTCTGGGAGAGAGAAAAGGGAATGCTACAGTGGAAAATATAGATGATATAAAAAGAAATCAATAAAAATCTATTTTAAAATTCAATGAAAATAAACAGATGCTCATTGTTTATATATGTAACAGTAGTTACCCTGCCCCAAACTGACTAAGAAGCCAAGTAGTTTACTTTTCTCTCCTTCTCCAGGGTTTTCCAGGGCCATTAAGGGGATTTATGGGTGTCCTATCTGCCTGCTATTGGCTCAAGCCCTCACCAGTAGTGTTACTCCAATTTTAGTGGTTCACCCCAGTTCCATTTAACCACTAACAGGCAGAGTAGCTTATACAAAGGAATATTTACTTGAAAGGCATAACAAGAAGAAATATTAAAACATCACTCCTCTCCTCTCTGAAATCTGTGTGGCATAATTCCCCTCCTACACTACCTCAGCCTCTCTCACTTAAATCCAGTTCACTTGCAAGTCATGGCATCACCTTCCTGATGTCAGGTCCTCTTCAAGAACAAAGGGCAAACAACAACAACAACAACTCTTGATGAAAAGAAAGAGATTATGTTCACAGCTTTGTTCAGTTCTTGTATGGCGCAGTCTGGGTTGTTAGGTGGTAGAGTTGATAGAGTGCTGGGTCTGGAGTCAGGAAGACTCATCTTCATAAGACACTTACTAGCTGTGGGACCCAAGGCAAGTCACTTAATCTTGTTTGCCTCCGTTATCTCATCTTTGACAAGAAAACCCAAACAGAGTCACAAAGAGTCAGACACAACTGAACAACAATATAGCCCAGTCACACCAAATTCCAAGTCTGAAGTCTGTTGAGCTCAAGTTCCAGGCACTTTGGCTTCTCAATGCTTCCTTGTTAGTCCGACAGCAACATCCAACCTAGAATCCTACTTCAAGGTCGTTGTGACTTGACTCTAGGTCTGGTGAGAATAACACCACCTGCCGCTGAAAAGGACAAATGAAACAGAGTGAACTAAGGGCCCAAGTTAATTTTTCAGGACTACAGGACTTAAAAGGGCGAAACGGAGGGAAGTACTTCCCCTTATTCAGTTCAGTTCATGATGCCCATTCAACGGATGACGGAGACAGGAACTCTACCCTTCCTGGACACAGCTAGAAGGAGAGAACAACAGTCCCAGTCTCCTAGTTATAAAGATGCCACCTGTTCTAGTGACACAGACAATGAAAAGGAGCTAATCTTCCTACCCTTGTGACAGGGAAATGCAGAATTTCTCTCAGAAGCAGGTCCTTGGTGTTTTCCATGTGGGTGCCTCCATTTTAATGATCTGGAAATACACAAAGCAAAGTCCCATTTTAGAATTACATGTTAGGGTTTGAAACTCTGAAACTCCTTTATCTGATTATAACCGGTGGTCATTCCACCTCTCCTTTGCAGCCCCAACCCCTCTTATTTAGCCCTCACCAAGACCTCATAATATCTGTTATTTCCCAGGCCATCACCTCTGCCCTGCCTATCATCTCTTCCCTCTCCCACCCTGACCCCCAGGCAAACCAGTTCAACTCTACAACTGTCCCCTTTTCTCTAGTACCTTGCCTTTTTATCCTATCAAAGATGTTGTCCTACTATACTCCCAGTCTTGGATTACTGGCCCCAGCCACTGCCTTCACTCTTACTCATGTGTTACTGAATGACACTAAAGAAAATCATGAAACCATATTCACTTATCACCTGGATGATGTCCAGAAACTCAGTATTCTGCAAGACGCAATCAACACTGTAACTAACGTGTTCTTAGATCACTTCCTACCGCACTGCAGGTCTATATCATGTCCCCTGGCCATGTCACCTCCCCATCACTTTCAGCTTCTTTTTATGTGTTGTCTTCCCCAATTAGATTGTGCATTTTTGAGGGCAAAGACTGTCTTGAGTCTTTTCTTTGTATTACCAATGCCTGGCACATAGTAGGCAATTAATCAATGTTTATTGAGACTCTGACGCTACAAGTTTCTGTCACATAATTTCAACTAGAACCTTACTGAAGCAAGGTGATCCTTTTACACACCACTACCCCCAGTCAATTCACATTGACTTTTCCAAATATGATCATCTCTCCTCAAAGCTTCCTACATATCCCCTAACCTCTCAGCTTGTCTCATTTTTACTGAAAAAACTGAAACTATTCACAGAGAGCTCCTCTTCTCCCCTGTCCCTCATCTCACATTACCCAAATTTCATCTGCCTCAGTTCCTCCTTCATTCCTATTTCACACGAAGAGGTGACCCTTCTCCTACTCAAGGCAAACCCTCAACATGCAAAAGTGGTCTGGTTCTGCCCTATCTTTAAAATATTGCCCCTGCCATCATCTCCACTTTCTCATTTATATTCAACCTCTTTTTATCTACTGGCTTCTTCCCTATAACATAAAAAGATGCCCATTTCTCCCCCATCCTCAAAAAACCCACCCTTGATCCATCCATCCCCTTTAGCTATCATCCTTATGAAGGATGTTAAACTCATTGAGAAAGCCCTCTATAATAGGTGTCTCCCTTTCCTCTCTTCTTAATTCTTTGCAATCTGTCTTCCAACCTTTGAATTCTACTAAAACTGCTCTCTCCAAAGTTACCAATGTGTTCTTAATTGACAAATATGATGGCCTTTTCTCTATCCTTACCCTCCTTTGCCTCTGCAGCCTTTAATAGTGCCAAACACCCTCTTCTCCTCAATATCACCTTTTCCCTAGTTTCCATGACATCACTTTCTGCTGGTTGTCTTCCTACCTGTCTGCCCCCCACCTTCTCACGTCCCTTTGTTGAATCTTCATCCACACATACTAACAATGCGGATCCCCAAGGCTTTGTCCCTTTTCTCCCTTTATACTATTTCATCAGATCCAATTATTTCAATTATCCTCTCTATGGAGATGACTTTACGATCCATTTGTCCATCTTCAACAATTGATTAGACATGTTGAACTGGATGTCTCATTGACATCTTAAACTCAACATGTCCAAAACTGAACTCATTATCTTCACCCTCAAACCCTCCCCACTTTCTCAATTCCCTATTACTGTGAGTTCTGCCATTCTCCTAGTCACCTAGGATCAGGACCTAGGTGATTTCCTTGACTCCTCCTATCTTTCACCCAACCCTAATCAATTGTCAAGTCCTGTCATTTCTCCCTTTTGCCTTATCATATGTGCATCATTTTCCCTCCTCTAGTGTGTTGGAGGCTCTCATCACCTTAAGCCTAGACTGCTCAAGTCTCTCCCCACTCCAGTTCATTCTCCACTCAGCTGTGTAATGGGTCTTCCTATACTGACTATGGCAGACGCCATAGATCTCATTCTTCACTCACAGTCTGCCACCTCCACCAAGGAGAGGCATGTGCTTATCTCCAGTGTTCTGAGGTCAAGAATAATCATTGAAGGGGCCTTCAGCCGGCTGGAGGGACCCCAGAACACGAGCAGTTGTGGCTATTCCAGAATTATCAGCACAGATATGCCTAGGACAAAGTGAGAGGTTAGTGCCCTATGGACTTTGGGACCAGTATTTGGGGAACACGTGGCTTCCTCCCCTGGGGGCAAAAAGCTGCTGAGGAAACACAGCACAGAAGCCATTTTGCAGCATCAGTAGTGGCTCTAGCTCCTGGTCTTCAAACTGTAGGGAGATCCAGCAATCAGTCTGGGGGTTAATCGCTCTTGCTTTAAACTGCCTGGATCTGGATTGTGGTCTGGGGGGGAATTTGGGGTGGGTATCCAATTTGCCAGAGTGGGTGGAGGCTTTACAGAGGCCACCCAACTGGCGGAAGTTGTGAAGACCCCACTTTTGGGACAGAAGCTCTCCTGTCTGGTGGCAGAGTCCTACTGTGGCAATAAGCCCCAAAATCAAGTAATTAAGTGGCAACATGCCTAGGCAAAAGAAACAAAATAAACAGAAAAGTTCAACATTGGACTCCTATTTTAGGGGCAAAAAGGCTCAAAGCATGGAGGAGGACTGTGAGGTCAGAACTCCTGCACCAAAGGCCCCAAATGAAAATACAAGCTGGATACAGGCCATAGAGAACCTTAAGAAGCACATAAGAGAAGTGGGGGAAAATTTGGGAAGAGAAATGATAAAGATGCAAGAAAAGTATGAAATGACAGTCAACAGCCTGACTGAGGAAAATAACACCTTAAAAAATAGACTAACTCAAATGGCAAAAGAGGCTCAGAAAGGTAATGAGGATAAGAATGCCTTAAAAAGTCAAATTTGCCAGATGGAAAAAGAATCTCAAAAGCTCACTGAGGAGATCCATTTCTTCAGAGTTAGACTGGAGCAAATGGAAGCTAGTGACTTTATGAGAAATCAAGATGCTGTTAAACAGATCCAAACAAATGAAAGAATAGAAGGCAATGTAAAATATCTCATGGGAAAAACCACTGACCTGGAAAATAGATCCAGGAGAGATAATTTAAAAATTATTGGACCACCTGAAAGTCATGATCAAAGAAAGAACCTAGAAATCATCCTTCAAGAAATTCTCAAGGAAAATTGCCTTGATGTTTTAGACCCAGAGGACAAAATAGAGGTTGAAAGAATCCACCTATCACCTCCTGAAAAAGATCCCAAAAAGAAAACTCCTAGGAATATTATAACCAGGCTCCAGAACTCCCAGATCAAGGAGAAAATACTACAAGCAGCCAGGAAGAAACAATTTCAATATTGTGGAAACACAATCAGAATAGCCCAGGACTGAATACAGCATGGCAGAAACTGGGCATAGACCATTATCTAACACCATATACCAAAATCAAGTCCAAATGGGTGCATGATCTAGGTGTAAAGGATGATACTGTAAGCAATTTTGGAAAGCAAGGAATAGTTTACCTGACAGATCTGTGGAGAGGGGAAGACTTTAGGACCAAACAAGAATTAGAGAGCATTATAAAATGCAAAATGGATAATTTTGATTACATTAAATTGAAAAGCTTCTGTGCAAACAAAGCCAATGTAACCAAGATCAAGAGGGAGGTGGGAAATTGGGAAAGAATTTTTATAACTTGTGTCTCTGATAAAGGACTCATCTCTAAAATTTATAGAGAATTGAGCCAAATCTATATGAATACAAGTCATTCCCTAATTGATAAGTGGTCAAAGGATATGAGCAGGAAATTTTCAGAGAAAGAAATTAAAGATATCTATAAGCATATGAAGAAATGCTCTAAATCACTATTAATTAGAGAAATGCAAATCAAAACAACTCTGAGATACCACATCCCTCCAGTCAGATTGGCTAAGATGACAAAACAAGAAAGTGACAAATGTTGGAGAGGATGTGGACAAATTGGAACACTAATACATTGCTGGTGGAGTTGTGAACTTATCCAACCATTCTGGAGAGCAATCTGGAATTATGCCCAAAGGATTATAAATAATTTCATACCCTTTGACCCAGCCATACCACTTCTAGAAAAGGTTATATCCCAAAGAGATCATAGAAGTGGGAGGAAGACCCATATGTACAAAAATATTTTTAGCATCCCTTTTTATGGTTGCAAAGAATTGGAAACTAAAGGGGTGCCCATCAATTGGGGAATGGCTAAACAAATTGTGGCATATGAATGTAATGGAATATTATTGTGCTATAAGAAACGAAGAGGTGACAGATTTCATAATTACCTGGAGAGACTTATACAAACTGATGCTGAGCGAGAAGAGTAGAATCAGAAGAAATTTGTATACAATCACAGACATACCATATCTGTGATGACCAACTTTGACAGACTGGACTCTTTTCAGCAATGCAGTGATATAAGTTAATCCCGAAAGACTCAAGAAAGTGAGAAATGCGCCATCCAGAGATATAACTAGAAAGAACTGAGCCTGAATCCTGATGGAAGCAAACTAAATGATCTTGTTCTTTGCATTGTTTGGTTTTATTTCTTCCTTACCATCTTTCATCCCACCTAGTACAATACGCCTTCGTAATTGGAACAATGTCTAATATGAATGCATTTGCAGATCCTATACTGGACTATATGCTGTCGTGTGGGGAGGGGGGAGGGAAGTAAAGGAAATTTGAAAATCAAGGAACTATGGAATTGAATCTTGTTAACTGGAACTAAACTAATAAATTAATTTTTAAAAAATAATTAAAAAAAAAAAGAATAGCCCAGGACCTGGCAGCTTCTACATGGAGGGATTGAAGAGCATGGAATATAATATTCCAGAGGGCAAAAGAACTGGGATTGAAGCCAAGGGTCACCTACCCAGCAAAACTAAGTATCTTGTTTCAGGGTAAAATATGGTCATTCAGTGGAATAGAGGACTTTCAAGCATTCTTGAGGAAAACACCAGAGTTGAATAGAAAATTTGACATTCAGACACAAGAAGCAAGAGATGCTTGAGAAGGTAATCAAGGAAAAGAAATCAAAAGGAACTTATCAAAGTTGGACTATTTACATTCCTATGTGGAAAAACAATAACTGTGTTTGATGAAACTTTTCTCATTATGATAACAATTGAAGAAGGGTACATGGCATATGTTCACAGGTATACATGGATAGAGGGCACAGGTTGAATTTTTTTTTTTAAAGCAATTGGGGTTAAGTAACTTGCTCAAGGTTACACGGCTAGTCATTATTTATGCATGGGTGCTCATTTTCTGAGGCCAGATCTGATCTCGGGTCATCCCAACCCCGAGGCCGGCACTCTTACTCACTGCGCCACCTAGCTGCCCCTTTAGGGCAATTGGGGTTAAGTAACTTGCCCAAGGTTACACGGCTAGGTTTTTGTTTGTGTGGATTAAGTGTCAGAGGCCGGCTCCGAACTCAGGTCCTTCTGATTCCAGGGCCGGCGCTCTATTCACTGCGCCACCTAGCCGCCCTGGCACAGGTTGAATTTGATGGGAAGGGATGATTTTTTTTTTTTGGAGGGAAGTTGGGGTTGGGTGGCTGGGTTTTTGTTTGTGTGTTGGGTGTCTGGGGCCGGATCCGAGCTCGGGTCCTTCTGGCTCCAAGGCCAACGCTCTGCTCACTGCGCCACCTAGCCACCCCAAGGAAGGGATGATTCTTAAGGGGTGAAGTCAAGAGGTGAGAGAGGAAAGTGGCAAGAGGAGATGGAGAGAGACAGGGTAGGGTAAACTATCTCATGTAGAAGAGGCAAGGGGAAGTAGTTGCAGGGGAGGGGAAAAACAGGAAGGCAAAAAGGCAAAAGCATATTCTCATTGAAGTTGGCTCAAGGAGAGAATCACATACATACTAAATGGAATATCTTACCCTCACTCACTCTCCTGAGTAGGAGAAAGGGGGATGAGGGGGGGGTGATGGAGGGGGGCGCATTTTGGAGAGAGGGGAGGTTAGAAGTACCCACTATCAAAGAGGGACAGGATCTAAGTAGGGAATGGACCAGGTGGGAGGTGAGACGGGTGGGAGGGAAATATAAGCAGTCTTTTACAATATATCTACTATGGTAATGTTTTGCATAGTTATACATACAACACATACTGAATTGCTTATCTTCTCAGAGGGAGTGGGTGACAAGGGAGGAAGGGAATGGATCTGAAAACCGAAGTTTTAAAATTAAATGTTTCATAAGATGTCCAGGCATTGGGGCTCAGAGATTCACCTTGCCCTAATGGCAAAGCCGAAGGGGGTATGGGAGAAGATATGGGAGAGAGCAGATTGGATGAGGGGATATCTAGTGGGACTGCTATTCTGGGGTGGTGGGTAGGGAAAAAATGGGGGGAAAATGTAACTCATAATCTGGTGGAAATGAATGATGTAAACCAGAAGTTAATAAAGCATTTATTTAAAAAAAAGAATAATCATTGAAAAACAAAGAATTTTGATGCATTTTAGTCCTTTTCTTTCCTTATATAAATGTGATTGTTGTGTATGTTCTCATCATTCTTATTTTACTCTCTATTAGGCAAACAATACTTGCCAAGTTTCTTTGAATTCCTCACATGCATTATTTCCTGTTGTTGTTGTTGTTCAATCATTTCAACTGTGTCCGACTCTTTGTGCCCTGATCTGGGGTTTTCTTCAAAGAGATATTGGAGTGGTTTGCCATTTTCTTTTCCAAATAATGTTACAGATGAGGGAACTAAGGCAAACTGAGTGAAGTGACTTGCCTCAGGTCACACAGCTACTAAGTATCTGGGACCAGATTTGAACTCAAGAAATGAGTCTTGGGGGCAGCTAGGTGGTGCAGTGAATAGAGCACTGGCCCTGGAGTCAGGAGGACCAACATGTCTAGCTAATTCAAATCTGGCCTCAGATGCTTAACACTTATTAGCCGTGTGACCTTGGGCAAGTCACTTAACCCCAATTGCCCCTTCAAAAAAAAAAGCAAGCAAAAAAAAAAAAAAGAACATGAGTCTTCCTGACATCAAGCCTGGAACTCTATCCACTGTGCTAACTCATTGCCCACAATTATTTCCTACTGTGCGATAATTTATTACACTTATATATCATAATTCATTGAGCCTTTCTCTAATTCATGGGCAATTCACTTTGTTTCTAAGTGTTTTTCTTTTTACATTTGCTATTACAAAAAGTTCTGTTTTAAATATATTGATATATTTTGTATATTTGACCTCCTTCAATTTAGGTGCTTTTTTAGTCTACTTTCAAATTGTTTTCCAGAATAATGGGATCATATGAGCCCTACCAATCTATCCACAAGCATTTATTAAGCACCAACTGTATACCAGGTAACATTGTGGGTACAAAGATAAAAATGAAATAATCTCTTCTCTCAAGGAACTTACACTCTCATCGTCAACATTGTGTAAATATGTTGCTGCCCCTGCAACATTCACTTTTTCTAATTATTATTATTTTTCCAATTTTCTGGATCTGAGGCAAAATATGATTTGTGATTTGTATTCTTGGGTTTATTTAATATTTAACTATGTTGTATGTATGTATGTATGGTCACTAGGTGGCACAATGGAGAGAGCACTGGGCTTAGAATCAGAAACACTTATCTTCCTGAATTCAAATATGGACTCATAAACTTATTAGCTAAGAATGGCCCTGTCACTAAACCCTGTTTACCTCAGTTTCCTCATCTGTAAAATGAGCTGGTATAGTGCCAATGCGATATTGACAGTATCTACAGTGGCTATGAATATGCTGGCACAATTCTGAATAGCAAAATATAGCATACCCTCCACATTGAAGACAGAACCAAAACATTTATTCAAACACCGGGAAGTCAAATCCCAACACCAGAAAGCAAAATCCTTCATAGCAACAAAGGAATCTGCATATAATAACAGTGCAGGGAGCACCACCATCCCCAAACTTGCTAGAACCTTCCCACAAATGAACACTCACAGCTTGCTGCCTACTTCCTCTGTCTCCCTCAGCTCTAACTGCTCTGACCAACTTCCTCTCAACTCTGCTCCACCTTTCCCAAGATCTTCCCATTTACATTATCTCTACAGCTGGAAAAGAAAATGGCAAACCACTCCAGTACCTTCCCCAAGAAAATCCCAAATGGAGACATGAAGATTTAGCCATGACTAAATCTTCAGCAACAATAAAAATGTATGTATGTATGTATGCAATATTCCTTCATCATCAATGGATCTTAGCTATTGTGTTCTGTTACTTCTAGCTCTTTCTGGGGCACTCTGTTCCCCAATGCCTTTTCCTTTACTTCACACTAATTAGGGTTCTTATGGGAATTGAAGTATTTTTTCATATGGTGTTAATAACTTGCATTTCTTCTTTTGAAAAATGTTTGATCCTATGCTTTGACCTCTCATCTACTGGGGAATGTTTCTTGTTCTATATATGTATGTAAATTACCTCTATATCATGGATATCAGACCTTTATCAAAGATTCTTGATACAATGCTTTTTTTCTAGTTAAATTTTTCTTCTTATTCTGTTTATATTGATTTTGTTCATTAAATGTTTCAAAATTTTTGTATAATCAGTGTCTTTTGGGTTCTCTATTGCTCATTTGGTTACAAATTTTCCCTAAAATCATAGATCTAAAAAAATTTACATTTTCTTAATTAAATCACTTTTTTTGGAAGGTCATTTACCTGTTTTAAACTTATTTTGGAATATTATGTAAAATGTTTATCTAAATTTAATTTCTGCTAAACTATTTTTCAGTGTTCTCAGCATTCTTTGTCAAATAGAGAGCCATTGCCCAGGTTTATTTGTATTCCTGAGTTTATTGAAGACTGAACTACTTATGGGTCTATCTTCTAGGTCTCATTTAGCTAGACTGTTCTCCAATGCTCTTTCTCCTATATCACACTGATGGGATTTAAAATAGAATAGAGAGGAAGGTTACAAATATTTTTCTCCCTTGGAGAGATAACAGAGACTTCAATTTAGATAGTGACAATATAAATAGAAACAAAGGGATGAAAGAATCTCAGAATAAAGATGGTGCCATCAACAAAAATATGGAAGCTAGGAGAAATGGTAGTTTTTGAGAGGAGGTGAGGACTTTAATTCAGATCAGGTTGAGTTTTTAGTTCTATAGGGCATCTAGGTAGAAATGTCCAAAAGGCAGTTGAACATTTAGGATTTGGACCTGGAGAGAGGGGGTCAGGGTTTGAGAGAGAGAATTGGGAGCCATCTGTATAGAGGTGCTCATTAAAACCAAAAGAGCAGATGAATACATCATAATAATACATTTGTATGGTGCTTTAAGGTGGACAAAACACTTTGCTATAACTCTGTGAGCTAGGTGTGTAAATATTGTCTCCCTTTTATAGTTGAAGAAATTGATGTTCTAAGAGGTTCACTCAAACAATTAATAAGGAGCAGAGAATCATGGTCTCTTGGCTCTAGGTCTAATAGGTTTCCACTACAATATATATAAATATTTTTCATAAAGATGCATTGAAAATACTAATGTGTGGTTATTTTACCTTTTGCATTCTGGTAGCAAACCTGGAACAGCTGAATACCAGGTCCACATTAGGACTGGAAATTCACAGCTCTACAAAGAATCTTGGAAATTAGGTTCCCAAAGTGGGTGATACCCTTTGGAGCAATAGTAGCCTTATAGGTGCAATTGAGGGGCATTGAATAAGAATAAGGGGCAGTGAAAGCATAAGGAAAGAAGAGAAGAGAAGGAAATTTTGAAAAAACCTTTGTACATGTTTCATCTATTGTGTAAGAGAGTTAAAGTCATAATAATTACATTATTTTCCAAATGAAGGCACAAAATGCAAGTTATAACTGGTCAGCGGTCAAGTCCACCAACAGTTCTTAACAAGCAAGTATTGGCAGGCAAATGTGTCCTGCTTTGTCAGGAAGTTTATAGTGCTTCAGCAAGGATATATGTGTGTAATGACTTGTTTACAATACTATTGTATATGGTTACATGACACAATATTGCATCATCAAAATTTCAATGAAAATTTACCATAAATTATTAAATTTAAGATGTGTCATTTAAATATATACATATATATGTATATATATATATATATATATTTGAAATGATACAAATTTCTAAAAAAAAATGTTAAAGGGCTAAAGAAAGTAGGTTTCCAGGAGGATGCTACACTGAATAATTTTTTTTAAAGGACGTGGTAGATCAATTAAGTTTGGGAATCTCTGAGCTATACTATAACAACAACTAGCATTTTTGTAGTTTTAAGGTTTACAAAGAACTTTATAATGTTAAATCATCTAATCCACAACTTCTTGAGCACTCCACAATGAAGATAAAAAGACTTTTAGCAACCAAGAGCTCTGTTACCCTTTGTTACATACACTCTCTAAGCTTGAGCCCACTTTTATCTGATTTAGTATGTACTTGTAGGAGAATTTGCTGCAGACTTTTTGGGGAAAATGTTTTGTACCAATTGATCTTACTGTACCACCTTCATAATGCTTCTTTCTAAAAGCTCCCTAATTACAGCTAATAAATGATTCTCAACTGAAATACATGGCAGAAATGGTAGCTTGAGCCACAATGACAGAAAGTTACACTTCCAAATCCATTGGAGTTACCATAGAATCCTGAGGAAACCTAGGAGATAAGGTCTGAGGACTTAACTCATCAGCCACTGAGATAAACTGTCTCAGAGCATATATTATATCTATAAAAACCTTTGAATTTTGCTCTTTGGGGAAAGACAGTCCAAATTCCAACCTTGGATCTCCTTCTTTTGCAATATTGTATTAAATAACACTAGTAGTGATATTCCTGGGTCAAAGGGTGTGCATAGTTTTATGTCATTTTGGGCATAGTTCCAAACTCTTCTCCAGAAAGGTTGGACCAGTTCATAGTTCCACTAACAGTGCATTAGTGTATTTATTTTTCCACATCCCTTCCAACATTTATCATTTTCATTTTCTGTCATACTAACCAATCTGATAGGTGTGAGGTGGTACCTCAAAGCTGTTTTAACTTTCATTCCTCTAATTCTTGGTGACACAGCATTTTTATATGACTATTGATAACTTTGATTTCTTCTGAAAACTACTATCCTTTGATCATTTATCAAATTGGGGAATGGCTCTTATTTTTATAAATTTGACTCAGTTCCCAATATGTATAAGAAATGAGACCTTTATCAGAGAAAATTTCCCCCGATTTCCTGCTTTCCTTCTAGCTTTGGCTGCTTAGTTTTGTTTGTGTAAAAACTTTTATATTTAATGTAATTAACATTATCCATTTTATCTCCTATCATCTTCTCTAATCTCTTATTTGACCATGAACTCTTCCCTTATCCATTGATTTGACAGGTAATTTTTTCCATGCTCCCCTAATTTGCTCATGATATCACTTTTTATGTTTAAATCACATACCCATTAAAAGTATTATGATTAATATTTTTTTATATATGAGACCTGCATTAATCTCCTTGTAATACATTCCTTGGAGTTGAATCTCTGGAGAAAGGTTATCAATATTTTGGTCATTTTTTTAGAAGCATAATTCCAAATTGAAGTCCAAAATATTTGGACCAAATCTCAGCTCTCCCAACAGTGTATTACTATACCAGGCAACCTACAATGTGAGATTTTGTATTCTTGGGCTCAAAGATTATTGCAGATGGTGACTGCAGTCTTGAAATTAAAAGATGCTTCCTCTTTAGAAGGAAAGCTATGGCAAATCTGGACGACATACTAAAAAGCAAGGACATCACCTTGCTGACAAAAGTCCATATAGTCAAAACTATGGTTTTTCTAGTAGCAATATATGGTTGTAAGAGTTGGGCCTTGGGGCGGCTAGGTGGCGCAATGAGTAGAGCGTCAGCCCTGGAGTCAGAAGGACCTGAGTTACAAACTAAAACCTAGCCGTGTGACCTTGGGCAAATTAACCCCAATTGCCCTCCAAAAAAAAAAAGAGTTGGGCCTTAAGGAGAGCTGAGTGTTACAGAATCTACAAATCGTGGTGCTGGAAAAGACTTTTGAGAATCCCTTGGACAACAAATAAATCAAACCAACCAATTCTTAAAGAAATTAATTCAGTTTATTCACTGGAAGGTCAAATACTGAAACTGAAACTTAAATACCTCGTTCAACTTCCAGATTCCCAGAAGACTGAGGGTTCTGGAAGCCTAGTCTCTAGATATCTAAGGTTTTAATGTATCATTATTTGTCTTTTAAAATTGTGTCTTAAGGTCCAATTAGACCATAACTTCTTCAAGGGCAGAGTACTTATGCTTTTGTAGCAAGCAGCTGTCAGTTTGTTGATTGTTTCAATATATATGATTATATTTTATTGATTATGTCTACACATATAAATGGGCAACTAGGTAGTGGAGTGAATAGAGCACCAGGCCTGGAGTGAGGAAGACCTGAGTTCAAATCTGCCCTCAGACACTTGCTAGCTATGTGATCCTGGGCAAGTGACTTAATGCTGTTTGCTTCAGTAAAATGATCTGGAAAAGGAAATAGCATAGCACTCCAGTATCTTTGCCAAGAAAACCCTAAATGGAGTCACAAAGAGCTAGACACAACTGAAGCAACTTAGCAACAGTAACAACAACATATCTAGCAACCCTCTGGTGCTCATTCCTCCAATTTGCACATACCTACTTTTAGGTTAGGGTCCCCAGAGGGCTGATGAGTATTATACTCTCTTGAGATTTTAAAGCTACCCTGAGGGCTAGATTCTTTTTATTACTATCATTCACAAGCCCCTACGGCTGTGTTCCACATTAACGTTAGTGAGATGCCATTGTGTTTTATAAAAGGGGTTTACTGAGAAGATAAACAGTAAGAACAGATGGTATAAAACATTTCCCCAAATCTGGGCCATGCTCTCACCTAATATGCACAGAATCCCTGGAGAGTCTAAACTCCCTTTAAACTTAAGTTTAAACTTAAAGTAGAATGACAGTGAGGCAAAAGTGCTAAGAATGCAAATGTGGCAAAGAATTAGTGGTCTTTTGCTTCCTCCATGGAATCTTCATGAGCTTTCCCTTAGGTGTAGCTCTATTTTGGCCTCCAAGGACCCATAGTCGACTTAATTCATTGGTGAAAGGAGTCATCCTTCTGGGAAGCTGCCTCCACCCTGGAGATGCCTTTTTCCATCAAACTGCAAATACTTCCAAAATGCTCAGCCTCCACTATTCCAGTGGTCACTGCTACTGCATTCAACTTCAGCCACTATTGTGACCTCTAATCAGACCTCTAGAGTTCCCAAAGTCATAAGGTCTCCTAACATTTCTGTCTTGGAATATTAATTTACCTGAGATCAGGAATGAATTAACAAAGAGACAGGACTGCATCCTCTCCCCCACTAGACTCTCAGTACTAACTCAAAGTAGTCCCGCATCACTCAATGACATAAAGGAAACAATAAAAGGGCAGATCATCTCTTTTTGTATACCCACTCAGTTCCAAATCAACAATTTTTGGCCCATTTGTTCTTCTGTTCCACAGCAACCACAGCAAATGAAAAGACTCTTTTTTGTCATTGCACAATATCAGCCACCTCATCCATACATAGCTGGAGACTACAAGTTTCCTTTTGGTTGTTTAAACTTTAACTGGTAAGGAAATATCTGCCCATGCTCTAATGATTGCTCCCTCTCCATTACATAAGTTTTAAAATATATTTTTATTTTGCTTATTGGAGGGCAATTGGGGTTAAGTGACTTGCCCAAGGTCACACGGCTAGTTTCTTGTGTTAAGTGTCTGAGACTAAATTTGAACTCAGGTCCTCCTGACTCCAGGGCAGATGCCCTATTCACTACACCACCTTGCCACCCCTACATAAGTTATCTTGATTACTTCTAGGATGCTTTTATTTTTTCTTAGACCCTGACAAATGATTGCTCTTTAGGAACTGTGGTCATGCTTTGTTAGGATTTGTCTCAAAGTAAATATTGTTGTTGAGTCTTTTCAGTTGTGTCCAACTCTTCATGACCTCATTTTGAGGTTTTCTTGGCAAAGATACCGGATTGATTTGCCATTTAATTCTCCAGATCATTTCACAGATGAGGATGAGGAAACTGAAGCGACTAGGATAAAGTAACTTGCCCAAGGTCATACAGTTAGCAAGTGTCTGAGTTGAGATTTGTACTCATGAATTCCTGATTCTAAGCCCAGCATTCTATCCACTGGGCCAGCTAGCTGCCCCCTTGGGGTAGCATCTAGGTAGAAAAAACAGGACACTTGTATCCCTTCATAATCTAGGTATATTAATTTCATATTGTTCATGTAAACCTACAGATTCTTTCCTCTATTTTCAGACATGTTTCAAGTTAGAATTTCATTAGTTCTATCCTTAAATGTCCCTTTCCCTCCACCTTGCTCTTTTTTATTCCTTGTCATACATGAATTTCTCCAGATGCTCAACTCTAGAATTGTGCTATAGTAATGAACTCCCTACTGGGTCTATATTTCTATGAATTTGTGTTAAGGGAGACACAGGTGTAAAGAAAGGATAATCATAAATCACTATAGCAGGACTGTGTTAGGGGAGAACAAGTGCAAGGAAAGGATAAGGACAATCATAAATCACCGTAGCAAGAGTCAGTTTGGGTAAAGTTGACATTAGGTTTTCTCCCAATAGTAAAGGGAATGGCTAGGACAGCTAATAGTTTCAATGGAGGACCTAATTGTTGAGACCTCCTTGGCTAGTCCATATTGACCTACTTTTCACTTTAAACAATACATGCAGCTGAAAAATTATGTGCATCAAATGTTTGTGTTTCCAACAATTTCCCCACAGAATTTCAGAATGTATCATTTTGATTGATAGGCAATTAAAAGTGTCTTCTAATATTTTCTCAAGGCTCTTCATCTGTAACTTAATGTTGCTATAGTTCGTACTCTTCATAAAATATAATCTTTTGATAATGACACAATCATACCCAAGTTAAATTCATTTTTACACATTTCGTTGTTTTTCCATTAAGTTCTTCCACTCTCCCACTTAATAGTATTTTATTTTTTCTAATTACAAGTAAAGATAGTTTTTAGCATTCACTTTTACAAGATTTTGAGTTCCAAATTTTTTTCTCCTTTTTTCTCCTCCCCCTTCTCCAAGACAGCAAGCAATCTGATAAAGGTTATACATTTACAATCATGCTAAACATATTTCCACATCAGACATGTTGTGAAAGAAGAATCAGAACACAAGAAAGAAAAAACAAAAAAGTGAAAATAGTATGCTTTGATCTGCATTCAAAGTCTGTCAGTTCTTTCTCTGAATGTGGATAGTATTTTCTGTCATTAGTCTTTTGGAATTGTCTTGGATCACTGTATTGTTGAGAAGAGCTAAATCTATCTCAGTTGATCATTGTATAATGTTGCTGTTACTGTGTACAATGTTCTCCTGGTTCTACTCACTTCACTCAGCATCTGTTCATGTAAGTCTTTCTAGGTTTTTCTGAAATCTGCCTGCTCACCATTTCTTTTAGCACAATAGTATTCCATTATATTCATATACCACAACTTGTTCAGCTGTTCTCCAATTGATAGGCATCCCCTCAACTTCCGATTCTTTGTCACCACAAAAAGAATTGCCGTAAATATTTTTGTACATATGGGATCTTTTTCCTTTCTCATGATCTCTTTGGGCTACAGACCTAGTAGTGGCATTGCTAAATGAGACTATGCAGTTATATAACCCTTTGGGCATAGTTCCAAATTGCTCTCCAGAATGGTTGGATCAGTTCACAACTCTACCAACCATGCACTAGTGTCCCAATTTTCCCACATCGTCAACATTTATAATTTTCCTTTTCTGTCATGTCTGATAAGTGTGAGGTGGTACCTCAGAATTGTTTTAATTTGTGTTTCTCTAATCAGTAGTGATTTAGAGCATTTTTTCACATGACTATAGATAGCATTGATTTCTTCATCTGAAAACTGCCTGTTCATATCTTTTGACCATTTGTCAATTGGGGAATCTATTAAATTATTTTTTTTCAAAATTTTATTTTAGACTCAAACACTAGAACACAAATACAGAACAGAGAAAACAAACAAAAACATATCATAAACTTAAATATTGGAACTTAAATACAAAGTTAGAAAGAAAAAAAAGTATGTTGTGTGCATAGCAGAATATAAGAGAGGATTCAAAATCCGTAACAATAAATTTTCACTTCAAGAAAGCCTATATGATAAACAATACTCATTTTGTTGAGAGCTGTTCATCTTTTCTTTGCTTCCTTGTGAGTTTTCTTTTGTCCCCTCTATGCACTTTTAAACTTTGTTCTTTTTTTCCCTCCCCTCCCCCAGAAGGCTACAATAAAGTTTAGATATGTTTCTCTGTAGCTATAAATATATACATACCCTTCCCCACCCCCCCAGAAGACTACAATAAAGTTTAGATATGTTTCTCCATAGCGATAGATAAATACATACATATATACACATATACTTCCCCAAACCTCTTCTACTCCTGATCTTTGTTTTTATGTATATGCATATCTCTTGTTTCCTATCCCTCCTGACTCCTCTACATTACTTTTACCCACTATCTTGCCCCCCTATGACTTGCCTACCCCTATCCAAGGATCCTTCCCCTATCCTCCCATTCCCATAAATCTAAATCTATTTACCTATTCCCTCCCCCTCCTCTCTAAAGATCCCTCCCTTGTCCTCTCCCCCATTCCCCTACTGTTTTATTTCTTCTGAATTTAGAATATATATGTATTGTTCCGTCTTACACCATTCCCAATGAAAGTAGGTTACCCAGACTACCAGCCTTCCTCCCCCATCTAATTCCTGTGTATCAATTCTTCCCCTTGCACTTTATTTGTATAAAATAATTACTCTTTTTAGGTGTTCCTAAATAGTTGTACTTTTTAAATTCATATCATGCTCAGGTTTTTCCCAATCTTTCTTTCTTATGAACTACTCAATTATTAATAAGGATTTTAGACACAAATTTTACATTTTACATAAATAAAAAGTAAATAGTGTGTCCTTATGGATCCCTTATAATTAGTCTTTGTTTACCCTAGGCTGAGGGACAGGAAAACTAGTATGGGTGGAGATGGGGAGGATCTGGTGGGGGGCAGGGGGCAAGGGATGGAGAAATATCCGGTGATCCTATGGGGGAAGGGGCCAGGGGAGGATGGAGAAATATCTGGCCAGGTATGGCAGGGGGGCAGGGTTGGGCAGGGGGGGATAAGGGAGAAATATCTGGCCAGGTTTTTACCCTAGGCTGAAATTCCTGCTCACAGATCAGTTGGGGGGAGGGGGGGAAGGGTAGAGTTGTGCTCAACATTCCCTACTTTTCTTTATAAGTATGTCAAACCTTTGACATGGCTGGGGCCACATCATCCAGGTTACCCAATTCTGTTCCTAAAGGATGGCAGCAGGGGTCCCCGATAATTAACATTTGAACTGAGTTAACACAGGACTTGACAAATTGTAGAAAGCAATTAATGAGACAGGGTCCTACAATTAGGGCTATAGTCAGGAGGAGGAGAGTACCAACCAAGGCTGATACCAATGTAGTGAGCCAGGGGGATGTCCAGAGCAGGGATTGATAGCAATTCTCAGACTTTTCTAGCTCCCTCTGTCTATTAGCAATATTCTGGTGTACCAACTTCAGACTCTCCTTCACCACTCCAGAGTTGTTTGCATAGAAGCAACAAGCCTCACCAAGGGCTGCACACAGGCCACCCAGTTTAAGAGAAAGTTAAGGTCTCTGTGGTTCTGGAGAACCACCTCTGACAGAGAGTCCACCTGTCTCTCCTGGGCTGAGATGGACTGCTCTATGTGGGAGAGGTCAATATTCACTTGATTGATGTAGCTGGTAGACAGGAAGAATTAAAAGATTTGAGGAGCATTGGGGTAGGAGGAACAGTGTTAACCTATAAGGTAACATTAAGAAGGAGATAAGAACTAGGAGTCAAATAGAGAAATTAGCTTCAGTCAGGAGGACCACCTCTTCCCTGGTGACTACTATAAAAAAGAGAACAGGTGGAGGCAACTAGGTGGCTCAGTGAATAGAGCACTGGCCCTAGAGTCAGGAGGACCTGAGTTCAAATCTGGCCTCAGACACTTAACACTTACTAGGCATGTGACCTAGGGCAAGTCACTTAACCCCAATTGACCTGCCTTCTTCCCTCCAAAAAGTGAAAAAAAGAGAAAAAATAAAAAAAGAGAACAGGTAATATGTAGGGAGGTTTTGAAGTTCACCATAGGGAGACAGTAGACCTCACCATTTTCTCAGTAAAGTAGGAGACAAGCTTGTCTGATGAGAGAAGGGGTTGGGACCTTGAGGAAAGTGGTTTGAATAGTCACTTGGGGGAGATAATGAGTCAATCAGGGAAAAGTAAAGTAATCACTATACAGCAGTAATTTAGCTCAGATTACATGAATTTTCAGTGACCCCCATTAGCATAATTGTATAATTTCCATCTGTATTAAGCAACTTGGGAGTAAAAGCAAAAAAGGTACATAGTGGTGAAACAGTTAACAGTGGACAGACAGTGAACAGTATTAGGACAAGGGGTAAGGGACTTGAGAGTGAAGGACCATGCACAGTTGTACTGGTTAGCTCCAAGATGAAGCTCTCATGAGTGAGGAAAGTAAGGATGTGTGGGTATTAGGATTGTTCAACCTACAATAAGAGAGACTGAGGCAGAGTTCTGAGACACCTGTGCTTTATTAAAGGATCCATGGAAAAATCAAAGCTATCTATAGTTCTAAGTCACTATTGAAATGCAAATCAAAACAGCTCTGAGATAACTACATCATACCTATCAGATTAGCTAACATGACAAAACAGGAAAATGATAAATGTTGGAAAAGATATGGGAAAATCGGAACATGAATTCATTGTTAGTGCAGTTGTGAACTGATCCAACCACTCTGGAAAGCAATTTGGAAACTGCCCAAAGGGTGAGAAAAATGTGTATACATTTTGACCCAGCAATACCACTTCTAGGACTGTATCCCAAAGAGACCATAAAAATGGGAAAATGCCCCACATGTACAAAAATATTTATAGCAGCTCTTTTTGTGGTGGCCAAGAACCAGAAATTGAGGGGATGCCCATCAGTTGGGAAAGGCTCAACAAATTGTGGTATATGAATGTAATGGAATACTATTGTGCTATAACGAATGATGAACAGGCAGAATTCAGAAAAACCTGGAAAAACTTACACGAACTGATGCTGAGTGAAGTGAGCAGAACCAGGAAAACATTATACACAGTAACAATCATATGTGTGATGACTGACTTTGATAGATTTTTCTTAGCAATGCAAGGATCTAAATTCCAAAAGACTCATAATGGAAAACACCATCCAAATCCAAAGAAAATCCAAAGAGCCTGACTACAGATCAAAGCAGACTATTTTATTTTTTGTTTTGTTTTGTTTTTTATGGTTCCTTCCATTTGTTCTAATTCTTCTATACAACATGACTAATGTGAAAATATGTTTAATAGGAATGTATATGTAGAGCTTGTATAGGATTGCATACTGTCTTGGGGAAGGAGGAGAGTAAAGAAAGGGAGAAAATTTAAAATTTATGGAAGTGAATGTTGAAAACTAAACATAAATAAATTAACTTATAAAAAAAAATTAAAGGGTCAATGGTTCCCTGTAATGAAGTGGACCTCAGATCTTCCTCATGCTCTGAGATGCCCCTTCCTTCCAGGGCCCCATTTTTACAGGGCTAGATATTTATACATTCAAGAACAACTATAGGGGGCTCACTTTGAGAAGTATTGTGTGATTTGACCAGATGAGACTCTGAGCAGCCGTTGAGAGCCCCCCGGCTTTGAAAACCCAGATGTTGATGCTTCCATCTCTGGTAACTGTGATTTTGGTATTGATAATGGTTGGACAGTTTGGAAGCCTGTGTGTTTGATCTGTCTGTATACTCTGAAGTTCGGGGTGCTGACCTTTCTCCCCTGAACTAGGTAATATATGTTTGTTTGATTAAAGTAAGCTTGTTAACCCCCCCCCCCCAAAAAGAACAGCTATAGCAAATATAGAATAATTCCATTGGTTGACATATGATGTATAGCCTAAAAAGCAATACAGTGTATCAGAAGAGTCATGGGTTGGGCAAAGCATGGGGCATCTCCATTGACTAAGTGGTCATAAGTCGGTCACTTGCTCATGCTGTATAAGAGTGGTCTGGAGGTACAAAAATAAATTGGAGGACTTTCCATGCAGTTGAACCACTTCCTCCACACTGGGCTTAGTCACTGTGACAAGGAAAAAGAAGGATGGAGGGCCCTTAGTTAACTTCCTTTGATTAAACAAGTGATCTTACAAATTTGCAACTCACACCCCTGGGATTGATTATAAAGAACTTATAATCACTGCCCCTGTGGAATCATATCAAGTTGATACTGATTAGAATAGAGTAGAAGTCTTCAAGCTTTCTCAGGTAGAATAAGGGTGTTGGAATCAGTAACAAGATCATAGAATTTAAATTGGAAAGGATCTTAGTAGCTATTTAATTTAATACATTTCCCCCACAAAGGGATTATAGAATTTCTTCTTCCCTCCCTTTTTTTTGGAGGGGGGTGGAGAGAAAGCAATCAGGGTTAAGTGACTTACCCAGGTCACACAGCTAGTGTCTAAGGCTGGATTTGATCTCAGGTCCTCCTGACTCCAGGGTCAGTGCTCTATTCACTGTACCACTTAGTTGCCCTGGGCTATACAGTTTCTGCTTGAAGGCCTCCAGGGAGGGGCAACTCACCTCCTTCTGTACTTAATAAATTAAGTACATTCTACTTTTCAACATCTCTAATAGTTAAGGAGTTTTCCTGATATCGAGGCTAAATCTCCCTCTTTGTAACTTCCACTGCACCAGCATCATTATTCCTGGTCCTGTCTTCTACAGACAAGCAGAACAAGGATCAGTCTTTCCTCCAAATAATAGCCCCTTCAAATACTTTAGCATGTATCTGTCACATCCCCATTGAGTCTCCTCTCCTCAAGGATCAATATCCCCAGGTTCTTTAACCCATACTCATATGACATGATCTCAAAATCCTTTACCACCCTGGTTGTCCTCCTCTGTAAACTCTCCTATAAGGAGCTTGAGGGAGTGGGTAGTGTTGCTTGTGTGTAGCAAGGGGCCAATGTATGGATGATGAGGGAGCTTGTTGTTATGTGGTTCAAAGGGAGGCTGAATAGACATTTCTTGCTTCTTCTCCCCTCACCATTCTCCAAGGGAGATTTTCATTCCTTCCAAGAGGGGAAGTAGGTGGTTGGGGCCAGAGGTCACCAACTTGCTCTCCTCAGAGAGAAGTATCAGGCTAGAAGTATATCTATCTGCTCCCTTAAATATTATTGTCTACGAGATATGATGGGGTTCCATCTAACTTTTGATTACTCTGTCATTTTGGGAGAAAGAAGACTCCAAATTCTACATTCAAGGTTTGACACCTTTCCCTCTAAATACCAGTGCCACAACAAGCACACATAGCAAACAGCAGAGAAACCCAATTTTTATCCAAATATATTTTTATCCAAAAATAGCAAAACAAATCAGAGAAAGTATATATAGGAGTATATACTAGTCAATACAAAGTGAAGGAGCTCTCCTTTTGGGAGCAAGGTAACTGAGTCCAGATAAGAGAGAGAGTGTCCCAGATTTCACCCAGGGGGAAACTCCCCAAAGTCTCTAGTGTAGCAAGTTGGGAATAGACACATGATGGAGACTGCCAGCTCCCCGCATTTCTTCCCCTGGTCTTTTCCTTCAGCAACTTGAAGTGAGGTTAGCCTCTTCAATCTTCTCTCTTGAAGCTGGAAGCCAAGAGTACCTGAAGTAATTAGACACTGGAACAGTCTTTTTTTTTCCCCCGTATTTATTTATTTTTTTAAACAAATGCTTTATTAACTTCTGTTTTACATCATTAATTTCCGCCAGATTTTGAGTTACAATCATTTTCCCCCCATTGTTCCCCTACCCAACCTCCCAGAATAGCAGTCCCACAAGATATCGCTTCCTCCAATCTGCTCTCTCCCATACCTTCTCCCATACCCCCTTTGACTTTTCCATTAGAGGAAGGTGAATCTTTGCGTCCCAATGCCTGCACATCTTATCTCCCTATTACAAGCAAAAGAGTATTAATAATAGTATTTACATATGTTTGAAACATTTAATGTTAAGACCTCGAATTTCAGATCCATTTCCTTCCTCCCTTGTCACCCATTCCCTCTGGGGAGATAAGTAATTCAGTATATGTTGTACATGTCTAGCTATGCAAACATTATCATAGTAGATATATTGTACAAGGCTGCTTATAATTCCCTCCCACTCATCCCACCCCCCACCTGGTCCATTCCCTACATGATCCTGTCCCTCTTCTATAATGGGTACTTCCAACCTCCCCTCCCCCCAAGGATGCCCTCCCATCCATCATCCCTCCTCTCATCCCCCTTCCCCCTATCCTGCTGCAGGTTAAGATATCCCATTTAGTATGTATGTCATTCTCTCCCTGAACCAAATTCAATGTGAATGTGGTTTTGCCTTTTTAGCCTTCCTATTCTCCCCCTCCCTTGCAACCACTTCCCCTTGCTTCTTCTACATGGTATAGTTTACCCTACCCTGTCTCTCCCCATCTCCTCTTGCCAC
The DNA here is from genome assembly GCA_011680675.1 of Gymnobelideus leadbeateri. NCBI lineage: Eukaryota > Metazoa > Chordata > Mammalia > Diprotodontia > Petauridae > Gymnobelideus > Gymnobelideus leadbeateri. The sequence goes on along the minus strand of WOXC01001422.1, from coordinate 175,306 downwards.
TTTCCTCTCTCACCTCATAATTTCATCCCTCGAGTATTCTCCCTTCCCAACAAATTCAACCTATGCCCTCTATCCATGTATAACTGTAACCATATACACACACATTCACATATGTATTCATATGACCACACCCCCTTCTTCCATTATTTTCATAGTGAGAAAGATATCATCAGTCACAGTTATTGCTTTTCCATATAGGAATGTAAATAGTTCAACTTTGATAAGTTCCTTTTGATTTCTTTTCCCTGATTACCTTCTCAGGCATCTCTTCCTTCTTGTGTCTGGATGTCAAATTTTCTATTCAATTCTGGTTTTTTCCTCAAGAATGCTTGAAAGTCCTCTATTCCACTGAATGACCATATTTTCCCCTGAAACAAAATACTCAGTTTTGCTGGGTAGGTGACCCTTGGGTTCATTCCCAGTTCTTTTGCCCTCTGGAATATCATATTCCATGCCCTTCGATCCCTCAGTGTAGAAGCTGCCAGGTCCTGGGCTATTCTGATTGTGTTTCCACAATATTGAAATTGTTTCTTCCTGGCCGCTTGTAGTATTTTCTCCTTGATCTGGGGATTCTGGAACCTGGCTATAATACTCCTGGGAGTTTTCTTTTTGGGATCTTTTTCAGGAGGTGATCGGTGGATTCTTTCAACCTCTATTTTGCCCTCTGGATCTAAAACATCAGGGCAATTTTCCTTGAGAATTTCTTGAAGGGTGATTTCTATGTTCTTTCTTTGATCATGGCTTTCAGGTAGTCCAATAATTTTTAAATTGTCTCTCCTGGATCTATTTTCCAGGTCAGTGGTTTTTCCCATGAGATATTTCACATTGCCTTCTAATCTTTCATTTGTTTGGATCTGCTTAACAGCATCTTGATTTCTCATAAAGTCATTAGCTTCCATTTGCTCCAGTCTAACTCTGAAGGAATGAATCTCCTCAGTGACCTTTTGAGATTCTTTTTCCATCTGGCAAATTCGACTTTTTAAGGCATTCTTCTCCTCATTGCCCTTTTGGGCCTCCTTTGCCATTTGAGTTAGTCTATTTTTTAAGGTGTTGTTTTCCTCAGTCAGACTGTTGACCCTCATTTCATACTTTTCCTGCATCCTTCTCATTTCTTTTTCCAATTTTTCCTCCACTTCTCTTATTTGATTTTTAAAGTCCTTCTTAAGGTCCTCTATGGCCTGCAACCCGCTCATGTTTTCCCCTGGGGCTTTTGGAGCAGGACTTCTGACCTCACAGTCCTTTTCCCGCTCTATGCCCCCAAAATAGGAGTCTAGGGTTGCATTTTTCTGTTTCCTTTGCCTTGGCATGTTACCACTTAATTGCTTGACTTTTGGGCTTGTTGCCACCCTATGGCTTTAAGGCCAGATAGAGGAATTTTCGTCCTGAACGTGTGGTCGGCAACTTCCATTTCTGGCAAGCTGTAAACCCATCCACGACTTCCACCCTAGATCACAATCCAGATCCAGGGAGGTTAAAGCAAGAGCGATTACCCCCCAAGACTGATCACTGGATCTCCCTACAATTTGCAGGCTGGGAGCCGGAGCTGCCTCTGAAAACTACAAAATGGCGTGTCTCCTCAGCAGCTTCTAGCCCCCAGGGGAGGGAGCTGACGCATTCCCCAAATACAGGTCCCAAAGTCCATAGGACACTAACCTCTTATTTTGTCCTAGGCATGTCTATGTTGATAATTCTGGAGTCGCCACAGCTCCTGGTGTTCTGGGGTTCCTCCAGCAGGCTGCTGGCCCTGCCGCCCTGGGGCTAAAACCTTGGCTCATGCGGACCTGGGCTCGGCTCGGCTCGGCTCCTGCGCTCTGCGCGCTGCACGCTGCCAGGTCCCAGACCACTGCGCTGGTCCTTCCTGCAGGGCTGCTGGGCTGTCCTCAGCGGGAGGTTAGCTTCTCTGTGTCGTTCTGTGGGTGCTGGGGCTCCAGAAGTTGTTCAGAGTCTCCTTTTACATAGTTTGGGAGGAATCTGGGGGCAGAGTGGCTTGGATGAGCTGTTTCTACTCTGCCATCTTGGCTCCGCCCCCACTGGAACAGTCTTGAAGGATACTGGCACTCCAAGAGTCCCAAAGAGGACCAGCCCTCAGGAGACCTGAAGGGGGACAGAAGAGGAAAAGGGGGATAAGGGTAGGGAAGGGTAAGAAGTTCTGCCAGGGACCCACCCTGGCATCCAGTCTGGAAGGAATTCACCAGGCTCAAGGAAACTTGGAATCGAGATTGTAAAGTTTATTGGTATGCTGTGCAAGGACAGCGGGCTAGATTCTTATGGAACCTGAAAACTTCCAGGGGTCACAGGCATAGTTTATGGAGTCAAGACAGTAAATCAGGTGCCAATTATGCTAACTAGGTGAGTAAGGGTGGGATCAGGGAGGAGTTAAGGAGTGGTCAGTGCTTAAAGGACCACGCACTTTTAATATCAACTGCGCAGGCGTGTTGCCCATGATTCACTGGGAAATAGCCCAAGGGGGGGCTACCTGGAGGTGTGGTTTTAGGCCTGACAAGTCAATAAAGTCAATCCTCGGTCATGGCTACTAAGGAGTGCCCAGTCTGCCACCCATCAATGTCAAGCTTGACAATATAGATGTTGGGAACCAAGGCCATCAGAGACACAGTGTGAGTATAATTGGCTAAGGAGTTACCCTATAGATAGGGTACTGAAGAATTCATGGTGCACCTGACCACTCTAACTAAGGGAGATAACATTTGCCTAAGCTAAAAATGTTTATAGATAATTTTGTGAAGGATTCATAAGTAGCTTACTGTTTCAAGTAGAGATAAACAGTTCATGAGTTGTTGCTGGGCAGACTGCTGGCAGGGGGAAGGGGCAGAGTTAATGCTTTGAGACTGGGGCGGGGGGAAGTGTGATCTTACAGACTGCTTTTACAAATTGATTTTACAGACATAAATCCCAAAGCACCCCATTTACAAACTGATGTTACAGATTGATATTACAAACTGATGTTACAAACATATATACATCCCAAGGACCCCATCAGGACTTCCACTTGAAGAGTCCCCAAAGTAGGACTCACAAGAAACTCTTGCTCAGAGTCCTAAAAAGGACTGCTGACGTCTTTAGCTCTCTTACATCGTACCAAATCCAGCCCATCCCTCATGAAGAGCAGGGCCTTTATCTCCGCCATGGAGGAGTGGGGCCCATATCAATGGGCTTTGGGACAGGGGTTATACTCCAGTGTATTGATGTTGTTCTTAAGCTGTGGCACCCAGAACTGCACAAAAGACTCCAAAAAAAAAAAAAAATCTGTCAGTGGTAGAGTACAGCAGCATTATCCCTTCTCTATTCCTCAATATTGTGCAACTCCTAGTACTTAGGGTCTTTTCCTGAAATCAAAGATAAATTTACCTCTTTGCAACTTCTCAGCCATTATTATTCCTGGTCCTGCTCTCTGGCCCTGCAGCTCAAACTCACACTAGCTTTTTTGGAGGCTATATCATATTGGTGCTGACTCACTGGTGTTGCAGTTCATGAATATTTCCAGATCCTTTTCAGGACAGCTGCTGCCTGTTTCCCGCATACTTTCCCTGTCTTACATACATAGAGTTGCTTTTTATTTTTGTACCCAAGTGCAAGACGTTATCTTCGCCCTTATTGAATTTCATTTTACTAGATGCAGCTCAATAGTCTCAAGTCCATCGAGGTGCTTTTGAATCCTGACTCTATCCCTTTCAGCTTTGTATCATCTGCAAATATGATAAGCATATCTTCTATACCTTTATTCAAGTCACTGAAAAAAAAAGGAAAGGATAAAGCACAGATCTTTGGGGACCTCCTGTTTCATTGGTATTGAGGGAACCAAGATGGTAGAGGGACAGGAAGAAATACAGCAAACTCTGTGCCTCACTCTCCACTTCTCCAAATAGATCTAGAAAAACCAGACTGAATTCCTATGGGGGAAATCCAAGGGAAAAAAATCACCATGAGTCTTTTTCCAGCCCAGGTCAGTATAGACAGACAGAAATCTGCCAGGTCAAGAGGATACCACACAGAGCATTCTAGTACAAAAAGAATCTGTGTGATAGGGTAAGAAGAAGTCCAAGATCCATCACAGAGGGGCCTAAATTTGTGTAGAATAAGGAAAATGTGCCAACTGGCAGCTCTGTTACTCAATGCTCAGTTCTGGGTCACAGATTCAGGGTGGTATATGTCTGGCAGTGGGATCTCTGAATCAAAGAATATGGACATTTTAGTTACTTTTTAGCATGATTCCAAATAATTTTTCAAATGGGCCAGTACAGTAATATAATTCCTCCAATAACCTATTGTATCAGCAAGCACCCCAATATCCCCAGGGTAGCTGCCAACACAGGTTCTTAGATCTGCTTTTCAAAAGGAAAGCAACTCAAAATGGGTTAACAAGCTTACTTTAATCAAACAAACACACATTACCTAGTTCAGGGGAAAAAGGTCAGCACCCCAAACTTCAGAGTTACAGAACTTCAGAGTTACAGACAGGCTTCCAAACTGTCCCAACATTACATACATCAATACCAAATCACAGTTACCAGAGAGGGAAGCATCAACATCTGGGTTTTCAAAGCCGGGGGGCTCTCAACAACGGCTTCCCAGAATCTCATCTGGTCAAATCACACAACACTTCTCAAAGTGAGCCCCAAAGCAAAGCCTCTCATCAGGGTTTATATAGCCTTCTCCTGGCTCAAAGAATGTAACCACCCTTTTGATCCACTGCCCAATCACACAGCATCAAGGTGTGGTCATTCCTGAAAACCAAGCCTCCCACCACAGGCTCCATGTGACCATATTCAGCCTATTAGGAGGCAGAGCATATTTTCAAATCAAGGAAGGTTTCCAGAGTTTTTTAAAGCCAATCAAAGTCTCTTAAGCCAATCAAAGGGCCTAGGGGCAGGGAAGATCTTTAAATCTGCATTTCCATTACACCTATCAGTGTGTCTGTTTTTCTGGGGCTCCTTGGATAATTCGTGCTATCCATTCTCTGTGAGAATTCGCCTTGTTCATTTTTTATTTTGGTACCTTGAACTTCCTTTCTTTTTCTTGATCCAACTGAATAATGGTTTATAGACTTTGCTAGCTTTTATTTTTAAACAGCTCTTAATTTTATCAATCTTTTAATCTTCAAGTTCCTTTATTTCTCTAGCTTAAGATTTTTCTTTTATACTTAAGTTTTGCAACTTTTTTCTATTTTTAAAAATCACATGCTTAATAATCAATCCTCTTTTCCTATTTTGTTAATATAAGTTTTTAGAGTTATAAATTTGTCTCTCAGAATTGCTTTAGTTGTATCAAAATATTTTGGTTCGTTATTTCATGATTATCATTAATTATTATTGTTTCTATTTTTCATTCTTTGACTCAGTCATTAATCAGGATATCATTAGCTATCTTTAGGTTTGTATTTTTTGCTCATCATTCCTTTATTCCAAAGTTCAATGGTATATATCAGATGAAAAACTAGCCTCAGAGTCAGGAAAATATGGGTTCAAGGTCCATCTCTGATACATACAGGCTGTGTGAATACAAGTCATTTAACCACTCAGTGTACTAGGAAACTCTCTAAAGTTGCTGAGCAGGTACCAATCTGCACTGATAGAGGGGAACTCTCTCTGACAATGAAATCACAGGGATAGTCTAGAAAACTGTATGCAAAAGGTATTTATTATATCTGCTTTTTAATGCCTTTATACCCCAGCACATGAACAACTTTTATTTATTTATTTTTGCCTTTTTTGGGGGGGGAGGGCAATTGGGGTTAAGTGACTTGCCCAAAGTCACACAGCCAAGAAGTGTTAAGTGTCTGAGGTCTGGATTTGAACTCAGATCCTCCTGACTCCAGGGCCAGTGCTCTATTCACTGAGCCACCTAGCTGCCCCAATGAACAACTTTTATAAAGGATACTGAAAAATATGTATTACTTTACCTTCCCATTCAAAATTAGCCTGTAGGTCAGTCTTAATCCAATATAATTTATCTAACAATCTGCTCAGTTCTATATTTTTGTTTTTGTGCTTTTAAAACAATCTGAGTCCATTAATAAGCATTTATTAATCACCTACCATGTGACAGACACTGTGCTATTAAAAAATGAAAGCTCTTGCCCTCAACAAACTTACATCCCATAAGGGAAACACACATACACATGCATGTGTACACATATACTCATATATATATATATATATACACACACACACACACACACACATACATATGCAAGATAATTAAAAGGTGAATAGGGAGGAAGGTAATAACAATTAGGACAATCAATCAACATCTATTAAGTGTTTATTATGTACCAAACACTGTGCTAAGCACTGAAGATAAAAAATCTTTACCTAATGGGGAACAAACCACGCACAGAAATAAATACAGGGCAAGCTTTATACTGGCAACTAGGTGGCGCCGTGAATAGAGTAATGGGTCTGGAGTCAGGAAATTTCATCTTCAGATATTTACTTACCAGCTGTGTGACCTCGGGCAAGTCACTTAATTTTGTTTGCCTCAGCATTTTTGTTAAGAAAACCCCAAATGGGGTCACAAAGAGTTAGATATGACTGAACAACAACAAAAACTCTATGTAGGATAAATAGGAAATGGTCAACAGAGAGAAGGCCCTGGAAGAGGGATTAAACTGGAATTAAGAGGGGTTAAGGAAACTTCCTGTAGAAAGTGGGATTTTAGTTGGGACTTAAAGGAAGCCAGGGAGGTCAGTAGTTGGAGCCAAGGAGGGAGAGTGTTCCAGGTATAGGAGACAGCCAGAGAGAACACTAAGATTGGAGGGAAAAAAAAAGTTCATGTAGAAAAGGTCATTTGAGCTGTGCTTAAATGGGAATTTAATTAATTAATTCTTTAAAGGAAATTAGAAAATGCTAACATAGAAGTGAGGAAGGAATACATAAAATCAACTTCTTGAATTCCACCCTTAAGTTTCTATTTTACTTATATAAATAGGAATCTCCTTCTGATTACCCTGCTCAAACCCAAATTCACTGCATTTAATTTTTGTCCTTAAAAAAAAAATTTCCCTTTCCCATTTCAGAGAGCTGCTATACATAATCTCCCCTCCCCCCACCTCCTCTCATCCATTGTATTCATTCTACATCAATGATATTGATTTGTGTTGTCCCTTTCCAAAAAGTGTTTTCCTTCCACTCCTTTTGCAACCCCCTTTCCCTTCTAGGATTCTATACAATTTATTTCCAAGAATACTCTCAAAATTACTGTGGAGGCAACTGTGTTCAGTAGGAATTGTTGCCCTCATTCTGAGGGTGATTTCTGGGGGGCTTTTCCTTATCACTTATTTCTTTCAATGTAGTCATCATCCCTGTGAATTTAGGTTACCTTGTTCTACCCCTCTCTGAACTGCTTTTCCTAAGACACAACCTTCTATAGTAGGACCTAGTCTCAGAGGAGTCACCCCATTTCCACCCCAACCTCATGTTTCATACTCTTTTCTCACCCCTCCAGTCTTCATGGGCTAGCTTTCGGGTTCTGTCAGATTGTTCACTTTCTCATGGCTATTGCCAGCTCTCCCTTCTCCGTGTGTGTTCTGCCCCATAGTGTCCTATCTTTATCATCCTACCATTTAAGGCAGGGGAAGAGACTGAAAGCTTCTTTACTCTTTAGTACCGAGTAGTAACACCCCTTTCTCTTACTTTTAATTCATTCTCTCCCCATCACAGAAGCAAATCTCTATATTATCCTGCCAACATTGATTCTTTAATTGGGGAAGGGGGGAGAAGACAACTCCCCTCCCCAGCTATTGATTGTTTTCCAATTACACTTAAACTCTTTACCAAGTTGATACTCTGACTTCACACAATGTGTTTGTTAGTAAACAAAATGAAACAAAAGAAAATACTCCCCACATCTTGAATTCATGTCCTTATCTAGTCTTGGCCATATCTGAGAGGACTTGACTTTCTGCTTCCTCAGTTTGTAAACTGATTACTTACTTACTTTGCTCACATTCTGGGTTATTTTGAGTGAATGATTCAAATTCTTTCTCTTTATTCAACATGCAGTTATTTTCTTTGAGGTTTAAGTTTTTCAGGATGTTAATTTTTAGGTGCCAGCTAACCTCCTTATCTTTATAATCCAAATACAATTTTTTCCATTGACTTTTTGTATCTGGAGAATTCTACCATTCTGAGGTACTCTGAAATTGGAAAGTTTTTATTATTATTATTATTACTTCTAAGACTTATTCTAAAATTTGATTTCTCAGTGATTTCAACTTGGGAGTTTCTTTCTGTTGGTGTTTTATGGGTTCTTTCAATCTAGACTTCAACATCCACTTCCAATATTTCTGGTGTGAAATTCAAAATTAGCTCCATTTTGTTCAGTTCTTTTTACATTGTGATTATCTTCTATTTGTAAGCTAGACCTTGCTTTGCTGTATATATCAAATGATTATGGGGGAAAATTAAGATGTTGAGACAATTCTGAAAAATCAGGGTAATGGGAGCTGTCCACAAAACATTGCATACATCGTGACAAACATTCTGGAATAGTCTATGATTATTACAAGAATGTTCCTGGATGTTTTGTAATGACTGAAAATGTACTAGGATGTTTTGGAAATAACCACAAAATTTGTACAACTCTGGCCATGTTACTCAAGATTGTGTTCTTCATTACTGCCCATAAGAACGCTATTAATTTCCAAATGGCATCCTTGTACTTACTGAGGTTTTGGACTTAATTGCTAATCTTGCTAATAAATCGATATGCTTTTATTTTCTTGCCTTAGTATTAATCAATTTTATTTACAGCAATAGCTATTTTTTTTCTTTTTGGTGAGTGAGAGTAAGGTATTCATTTCTGGTTTTCCATACTTAATCATTAGATTTTATTCTTCACTTATAAATCTCGATTTCAGTATGCTTGTTTTATGGTGGTATAGGAGTATCAGGAACAATGTCTTGATGATGAATTGGTCTAAATTTATTTTAAGTAGCCTGTGGTATGTTATTTTACTTTTCTTCCTGCCATTGATTGTTTTCTAAATTTCAGAGAATCTAATTTGCATTTTTTGACACATCAAGGGAAGCCACTCATAAGAAACGGGACACCCACCATTTTCAAGACCGTACAGACTGGAGAACGTCCAAGGTGTGACCATCCCCGTGAGTACTTTAGGTAGTAGAGGGGGGTTATTAGAGATAAGGAGATTGATATATGTGGACCCAGGCCAGAGTACATGATGGGATATCAGTGTGAATGCTTTATTTCCTATTAGAAGTCAGCATGCAACACTAAGGATCTGGACATAGGGACAAGAATGGGATAGAGTCGATCTCAGAGGAGACTGATAGCAACATTGCAGGAAGAAACAGAGGATGCCTATTACTCCTAGACCACCATTTTAAGGAAGCTTAATTTTTTTCTCTCCTACCTTTCAAGGTAGGGATTGTCTTTTGTCTCCTTCTATGGCACTAATAGGAATCCCCCCCCCCACGCCCGAACCTCCCCACTTCTATTTATTAAACAAATTACTATGGCCAGATTCAAAAGTCTTGTTTTCCATCTTGAGTACATTACTTATCAGGAGGTAGGCAACCTGCTTCATCAACAGTCATCTGGAATTGTGATTTAATCATTGCATTGATAAGTTTTGTTTTTTTTTTAGGGCAATTGGGGTTAAGTAACTTGCCCAAGGTCACATGGCTAGGTTTTTGGTTTGTGTGTGTGTTAAGTGTCTGAGGTCGGATCTGAACTCAGGTCCTTCTGACTCCAGGGCCGACGCTCTACTCATTGCGCCACCTAGCCGCCCCCATTGATCAGTTTTTGCCTTTCCAATTAAGTTATTGTGACTGTTCACTCTGCACCAGCTTATAAATATCCCCTCAGGTTTCTCCGCAACTGTCCCTTTCATTATTTCTTACAGCACAACAGTATCCTATTATTTATGTACCATAATTTATTTGGCCATTCTCCAATTGATAGGCACCCTATCAGCTTCCAGTTCTTTGCCATTACAAAAAGCTACTATGCTTCTGTAGCTGGGGGCTTTTTATTTCTTTGATTTCTTTAAATAGCATTGCTGGGTCAAAGGAGATGCATTTTAGTTACTTTTTAGGCATAATTCCAAAATGCTTTCCAGACTGGCAAAACCAATTCACAGCTGCACTAAAAGTGCATTAATGTAATTATTTTTCTAGCATACTCCCAACATCTGCCATTTCCCTTTTCTGTAATTTTTCACCATTCTGATGCATGAAGTAGAACTTCTGAGTTGCTTTATGATTTTCATATTAGTGACCTGAAGCATTTTTTCATATGGTGATGCAGCTAGGTGGTCCAGTGAATGAAGTAATGCTCATATTTGGGAGTTCAAATCTACCCTTAAACATTTACTAGTTATGTGATCCTGGCCCAGTCACTTAATTTTATTTGCTTCAGTTTCCTCTGTAAAATAAGCTGGAGAAGGAAATAGCAAATCACTGTAGTATCTTTGCCAAGAAAACCCTGAATGAGGTCATGAAGAGTGGGACAAGACTGAACAATCGATTGCCTAGACTTCTTCCTTTGAAAACTGCCTATTCCTATATTAGGAAGGTTTAGAAGTTATCTCTATTGGAGAGAGTAGAAATGGATGAGTATCCTTCAAAGAAAACAAGGTTTCTAAAAGCACCAGAAAATGGCAAACACAAAAACACCTAAATAAAAGGAGCTAATTAACAATATGTGTATCATGGAAGCAGAAGGCAGAATATATTGGTGGCTAGGTGGTACAGTGAATAGAGTAGTGGCCCTGGAGTCAGGAGGACCTGAGTTCAAATCCAGCCTCAGACACTTAACACTAGCTGTATGACCTTGTGCAAGTCACTTAATTACCCTATTACCCTGCCTTCCCCCTCAAAAAAAAAAAAAGCAAAGAAGGCAAAATATAGGGATGTTACAGTTTTAGACAACTTCCAACAGCCAAGTGTTGATTTGTTTTGCTTAATTTTGTTGTTTACACTTTGGGAGTAGCATAGTAGTTTGTCACATCACACACACACACCCTGAAGATCAATGGTACTCAGTAGACATTTTCCCATTTCTTTCGACAGATAATGGAATGTATTTCTTATCTGTCTCCATAGCAATAACCAGTCCACTTAAGTCTTAGGATGTTTGCAAATTCTTCACATTTTTATAACCTTCAGAAAGGAAATTCATTATTGAATATCATTCAAGACTAGAGAATTTTCTCATGTAGCAACAGAGGACTAAAGAGGGTATGAAAGGACCCCAGTGAATGTATATTGCTGGTATCTAGCTCACTATTGTTAATATTAAATAATTTTAATATTATTTTAATTGTTAACATTAAATTTTAATTAACAAATTTAAGTAAGCCATCCATCTCCTTGGGAAGATGATCTGGCTCTGCCCAGTAACTATCTTGCCTTTGGGCAAGTTATAGCCTTCCCTGGCCTTGTTTTTCCCCTCCATTATTTTTTCAAACAGTGGTGGGGGAAGGAGGGCAGGGATTTGACTACCTGACCTCTAAGGTCACTTCTAAACTCACATAAGAGTATCAAAGGAGAAAATGTATATGAAAGTGTTTTGTAAACTATAGACACTATTGTATAAATGTCTCAAAGCAAGCATACCCATATGGGATAACGACATGGAAAACAGCAGCTTGAGATATGCTGCAGCAGCATAAAATGATTATACCCTGTTCATGGGGCAGCTAGATGGCCTAGTGGAGTCAGGAAGACTCTCATCTTTGTGAGTTCAAATCTAACCTCAGACATTTACTAGTTGTATAATCCTGGGCAAACTACTTAACCCTCTTTGTCTCAGTTTCCTTATCTGTAAAATGAGTTATAGAAGGAAATGGCAAACCACTCTCATTTTCTTTGACAAGAAAACCCCAAATGGGTCATGAAGAGTCACACATAACAACTGAATGACTAAGTAGTTTGAACATGGTCTATAAGAAATTGAAATCAATCTAGACAATTAAACATAAAGTTGATCTTTAATGACTTATCTATTCCAAACAGACTCTCCATTTGGCAGTAGGGGGTAGGGAATTTAAAAGATGAATTTGGTTATTTCTGAAATTTCACATAACATTACCAGAAAGCATGTAATACAGATAGTCCTTGACTTAACAAATACATACACTGCTCTGTACCTCCAAGACTTTCCTGGCACAATGAAAAACCTCAATACTTTCTAGAAAAACTCTGGATTAAGAAACTGAAGGGGCGATCCTTTGGAAACCAGGAGTATTTTAGAGAAATTGATTTTGCAGGCAGAATCCAAAGCAAGGCTGGCCTACTTAAATGGTGATACCAATGTTCCTAATGAAATAGGTTTCTCCAACTCTTCCACAAGAAATCAGACACATTTGGAATACAAGATTCCATATAACAATATAAACACTTCGGGGAAGGTTGACTCAGTCACCTGTATACTCTATTTTACAACATTTAGACTTTTCCTTACGACATATAGTTAATATATTACATTCATTGGGCTAACAAGGAGTTTCAACTGGAGAGAAAGGGATTATATTCATTTTGGAGAAGAAAGCTAGGCTTTGTTGGCATCCTGCTGTATAGACTTAGAGCAATGAAAGAAGGTTACTAAGAATTAAGTTGAAGAATGTAGAAATAAGGGGAAAGTATCAAAGAACAAGTTATTTCAAGATTTTGCCTGGGTTAGTCTTCTGCTAAGAAAAGGAGATCACCACTTTCACTACCTTAAGGCAAATAAAATAAATTATAGGCTTTAATTTGGCTGACCTTAAAAAAAAAATCTTAATAGTTTGACCTAGTTTTCCAATCAACATCAAGTACAAATGCTAAATGGACAAAAATTTCAATTATGAAATTCAAGTTCCCTCAACAACCAAAAAATCAATTTCAGGACATTCAACTGTCATTCTGAATTTTTGTTGTGTTAATAATAGCAATCTAGTATCAGAGAGACTAAATAAAGACATGGTAGAAAATAATCATCATACTTTTCCCCACTTTTTAATTTTTCATATAAAAATCTATAACATTCAATGAGTTCTGTTAACAAGTAGGAAATGGACTACCTGGTTTCTTGATCAAAGCTATCCTAGTATTTAAGTCCTTGATTTTAACACAACAGATTCTAGCACATTGGTGCCTAATCAGTAAAATTAAAAAAAAACAAAACCCAAAAGAATCCCCCCAAAAATCACTCCCCAAAACCCAACCAACCTGAAAAATTTTTTTTCAGAACAGAAATTTAAACAGAAATAGGAGCTTACAAAATCAAACGACCTGGTTAAAAAAAGTCACTTAATTTCACAGTTGTCAGAAAACCAGGTATTGAGATGACTGATAGGGAAAACCAATGATTGATGCAAAGGGAAGGATATCCAGTTGACCTGCCAATTACCAATCTGTCCAGATTTCATTTGCTTAGCCTCACATTTCCCTCCTTTTCAAACTTAATCTACCTTGCCTCACTTTCACTCCTGGACTTTTTTGCTTCAAAGATACAGCTACTTCTCCTTGTCAGGATTCCATTTTCAGTTTTTCAAAACTTAGCTAATCCACACTGATTCTGATCCACTCTAGAAAAACAAATTTTTACCTAATTGGGAGGATGAATTGTAATTTATATTATTTAGTGATAAGAAACCATGACTTTTTCTTTAGAAGGTATTTAGAAGGTGTATTTAGGGAGGTAGCAAGGAGACTGGGAAGGTCAACCCTCACCCTCCTTTCAATATTGAAGTCTATCTTCATTCTTTAAATGCCTGAGAACAGAAAAGTGTTTGCTTTATTTTTGTTGAGACAGAACTAAATAAACAAGTGAGTATCAACTACAACGGGCAGATTTTTTAAAAGTCTCACCATTTATGATGTTTCAAGATTTCATGGAGATGGTCTAAAACATCTTCCAGACAGTTGTATCCCCCATCTCAAAGCACTTTGGTTACCAACACAGAAAACCAGTTTCTTTGTTGACTGCCGGAAGTTTGTCTGAAGAGAAGTTTTACAGCAGTACCTTCTCTTAACTTTGCTTGTAATCAGATTTTCAACAGAGAAACTTACAGGAAATAGGTACATCTGCATAACAAAATGCACTAAAAAGCATTTACCGATAGGAGTACTATTGAATATATGAACAATGCAATTGTTTCTTACTCCTTTATTCCTTACACCCTTCCCCATTTATTATTTTCCAGCTTGCCGGAACATCTGAAAAATACTTTTTTGAGTGTTACTCGGCTGTAGAGAACGTGCGTTTTTAGAAGAGTTGGGTGCCTTTCTTCCCTTATTAGCTGTAATTTTCTTTTGGATCATAGGAGAAGGCTGCCAGTTTTCATCTGTTGAGCTTCTTCGAGGATTTGAAAGCTGTGTTTCACATTGTTTTTTGCTCTTCTTTCCCTTGGAACACCAGCATCCATTTGGAGATTCATCTGGATGCAAGGAGACCTTAGTGCGCAAGGGATAAGCATCTGGGGACCCTTTCTGCCGATTCAGTTTCGTCTGCTCTTTATCCATCTCTCTCTGAAGCTCTAAGGCCAATAACCTATCTTGCTCTTCTTGCTTGTGCCTCTCAAAAAGCAAGTGTTCCAAGTCTATCAGCTTCTGTGCAATGTTACTGTCTGTGTCTTTTTCTGAAGAAGCATCCATACAGAGTTTCCTTCTCTTTGCAGAGCTACTTGAGTCACTGACTACTCCAGAAGAAAATTCCTGATCTTTTCTTTTGGGCATTTCTTGATCAATCAGCAGACTCTTTTCTTCATTATCTGTATTAACAATGCCATTTCTGATTACTTCTGCTGGATTAGACAAAGTGTAACCATTCTCTAGCTTGCCAGGAGATTTGGCTACAGCCTCAGCAGAAGAGAGAAATCTGGTTTGCACTTCATGATTTGGACAAAAATGTTCATGTGTAACTTTATTTGGGTTATTCATCTGTGATTTAGTTTCTTTCTCAAGACATTCTTCTTCCACACTGAAGGCACTTAAACGAGGCACAGATGAATCTGTAATTGAACCCTTTGCAGCAACTCTGCTCTGACTCTCTAGGAATACTTGTGGAGATAATGTTGGCATATCCTCATCTTCTTCTTGACATGCAGCATTCTTTACATTATTGCTAACACCCTGCAGAAAAAAAAAAGATAAAGTAAAATTCAGCAAAAAGTCAAATATTGGTCTTATAAGCTATTGCCAAATGCTAAGTGGGAAGTCATAAATATACAGGTAAAAATCACTTATGCTTTAGAATTTTAAAACAAAATTTTGAGAAGCTAGCCATTTGTCCAAACACATTTTGAGCAACAGCAGCCCAAGCAATTCATAATTCTTTCTACACAGATTATGAATAAGACTTAAAAAAAACAACAAAGTTTTCCCCTGATACTACTTATCCCTCAGAAAGAAAATGATTTTTAGTATTTGAATCTGAATGGGATATCACCTCTTCATTTTTGCTACTATTAAAACTAATGTTGAAGACTCATTTTTTCAATCCCCAAATTATTACTTACATTCAACATACTTAATAAATTTTTGGCTTATAGCAGAAACTTACTTCACAATCAATACCTGGGGGCTGCTGCCCTGAATTATAATTCTTTCTGCCTTTTGAGACCCTATGGGTTTCTTGGTTTGGTCTAACCTATTGCATTTATATATATACCCTGGCTCCAGGGTGCTCACCTAGACCCTAAGAAGAAACCTAATTTTATGCTTCCCAGATCTACTACAGATGTCTTCATCAATGAATAACTGACAAACTAGGGGAAAAAATGTTAACAGTTTTAAGAGAAACATTTACGTATTTTCATATGATGCTCAAAATCTTCTAAAGCAACTATACAATCAATAAACTGTTATAAGAATTTCCTTGTCACCAAAATACCTTAGATATAGAATTCCTGTTATCTTCTGCTGCAAATTCAGGTTGAGATGTTTGTAAGGAGACAAACTGGGACTTTGGTGACAAATACCTTTTAAAAAGGAAATGTATATTAAAGTTAAACTTTTTGAGAAAGACACTTGATACTCCCCATTCCACCCACCTCCTCCAAAGAGAAAATGTACCAGACCAAATCTTTATAGAAAAATAATAAAAAGTCACAACGAGTAATATTTTTGTCCAAGGAAACAGACAAAGGGGGCTGGCAGACAGTGAGGACATTAGAAATCTTTACTCTGAAGGAACAGAGAGTTTGGAATATTACAAGAAGGCAAAGGATACAATTTTACAACCAAGACTAACTTAACCAGCAAAACTGAGCATAATCAAACAAGGAGAAAATATGGATTATAAATGAAATAAAGGACTTCCAAGCATTCCTGATGAAAAGAGAGTTGCATAGAAATTTCGAAATTCAAATACAAGAGTAAAGAGAAACACAACAATTTAAATACGAATGAATAATCTTAT
This sequence comes from Gymnobelideus leadbeateri, assembly GCA_011680675.1. Taxonomy (NCBI): domain Eukaryota; kingdom Metazoa; phylum Chordata; class Mammalia; order Diprotodontia; family Petauridae; genus Gymnobelideus; species Gymnobelideus leadbeateri. The sequence goes on along the minus strand of WOXC01001422.1, from coordinate 158,923 downwards.
GGGACCAAACATGAATAAAGTGCTTACATTCCAATATGGGGATTGACACATGTGCCCTGGAGTCATATCATCAGGAAATCTTTTATACAGGGAGTCTGGATAAAAGGCCTGGGAGTGATTCTATTTGGTTTAGATAATATTAAAACAAGAATAGAGTGTTGGGTGTGGTGAAGGGGAAAGGAAAAATTATGTCTATACAAACAAGAAGAAGGGGGTGAGCAGCTGAAATGTGAGCCTCATTCTCATCTGGACTAAAAGTTAAAGAAGGGAATATTTAATCCACAGAGTTAGAGAAACATTTCACTCAACATGGAAAAGTAAGAAATAGTAGTAAGACAAATCAAAGAAGCAATTACTCCTAATCAAAACAAACTTTTAACTAAGGATGTATGAAAATATTTATAGTTCTTTTTGAGATAATGAAGAATGGGAATCTTGAGGGGTGCTCATCAAATAGGGAATGGCTGAATAGGTGGTGGCATGAATATAATGGATCATTATCATGCTGGAAGAAATGATAAAAAGGATGGATTCAGAGAAACTGGAAAGACTTGGATGAACTGATAGAGAGTGAAGTGTATAGAGCTAGGAGAACAATTTATGTAAAAACAAACAACTCTGAAAGATGAAGAGATGTGTAACGACCAACAATGATTTCAGAGAGCTAATGTAAAGCATGCTACCTACCTTTTGATAGAGGTATATATAAATATGTATATGTATAGATCTGTATCTACCTTATACCTATGCCTATCTAGATATCTATAGCTCTACAGGTTTAAAAATTTTCCTTTCAATATGATCAATTAAAAAATTTCTTTTACTTGACCATACATATTTGTAACAGCTTTTGTTTCTCTCAATTCTCAATGCATGTGGGGAAGTGGTGGTGAGGGGTGATGAATTTCTGCAAATTATATTAAGAAAAAAAGGGGGCGCAGAGTGAAGATGGCAGAGTAGAAACAGGACTTCCTCTCAACTCCAGCTTCCATCTCCAATGCATGTAAAAAAATGACTCTAGAACTCCTGCACCAAAATGACAAACTTTGGAGCTATAGAACCCACAAAATGACACAGAAAAGCTAACCTCCCACTGAAGACAGTCCAGCAGGCTGGCAGGAAGGGGCCAGCACAGCACTCTGGGAGCCTAGCCCGGCCCTACAGGAGCTCGAGGTTTTAGCCTCCGGGTGACCACACCAGCTGCCAGCTGCAGGGACTTCAGATCACCATAGATGCCAAAGACAAAGCGAGAGGTCAGTGTAGACTTTGTGGGAAACAGAAGTTTGGGAGAGTATCTGGCCTTTGCCCCCGGGGCAAGACTTAGCAACCAGTCTGAGGGGTAACTGCTCTTGGATTGTAGTCTAGGGTGGAGGTCCTAGGGTGTGTGACCAGCTTGCTAGAGCATGTTGAGGTTTCAGAAAGGGCACCCAACTAATAGCTCCAGCAACTGTGAAAACCCCCCTTTCTGGTATCTGAGTTCTACTGTGGCAAAAAGCTCAAAATTCAAGTAACTGAGTGGCAACATGAGCAAGCAAAGGAAGCAAAGCAAGCTCAGCAGTCTGAGTTTACACTCCTATTTTGGGGACAAAAAGGATCACAGCATGGAACAGGAGGAAGACAGCAAACTCAGAACTGCTGCACCAAAAGCTTAAGAAAAATATGAGCTGGTTACAGACCATAGAGGGGCTTACAAAGGATTCTGAAAACCAAATAAGAGAAGTGGAGGAAAAATTGGGAAGAGAAATGAGAACGATGCAAGAAAATTATGAGTCAACAACCTGACTAAAGAAAATAACACCTTAAAAAAATAGACTAACTCACAATGGCAAAAGAGGCTCAAAAAGGCAGTTTTTACTTTAGCCATGGGATCTAAGGCCCAGATTCTACCTCCACTTTGACTTGCCCAGGGTCACACAGCTATTAAGTTTCTGAGGCTGGGTTTGAACCCAGGAAGGTGAATCTTCCTGATTCCAGGCCTGGCACTCTATTCACTGTACCACCTAGCTGTTCATGTGCATGTGGGATGCATACTTACTTAGAAAACCACAAATTGGCATTATCTATCTTATATCATAAGTTAAATTGTTTTTTTTTGGAAGGCGTTTGGGGTTAAGTAACTTGCCCAAGGTCACACGGCTAGGTTTTTGTTTGTGTGTGTGTGTTAAGTGTCTGAGGTCAGATCCGAACTCAGATCCCTCTGACTCCAGGGCCGACACTCTACTCACTGCACCACCTAGCCGCCCCGGAAGTTAAATATTTTAAACACCAGAATCTCTTTTCATTATATATTAACCCTGGATCACCTGGAGAATTATAGTAGAGTCTTTGCATCACATTTTGACTAGCACTGCTACAGAACAGGAACTCTTAGTCTCTTTTGTATCATAAACCTTTTTGAAGTCTGCTGAAGCCTATGGACTTCACAGGCTGGTCTCCATGGACTCAGAATCTTTTAAAATATATATATAAAGCAAAATACATAGGATTACAAAGAAATCAATTCTACTGAAACAGAGTAAACAAAGTATTTAAAAAAGACCACAGATCCCAGGTGAGGAACCTTTGGTAGAAGCAAAAAAACCCACCTTATACAACATTAGGTTTATAGCAGTTCCTTAAATTTAATTTAACACAGCCATAGTGACTTACTTTTGAATATTTCCAATGCTTATCTTGTTCTTAATCTTCTTTTGTTTCTTACTAGTGACTGGTGAAGACTGCTTAGCATTTGAAGGAGAGCTGAGGACACTTCTCTCATTCAGTTTGTTCTTGAACAAAAGAAAAATATTCAGAAAACATCAGAGACTTTTATATGACTATATCTATATACAAAACTCTATTTTCACAATTAAGAATTTATGAGAAAATTATAATGAGTTGGGCTTCAGTTTACTCTCCATAGTAGATGGAAACCTGGTGCTGGACTAAGAAAGAGCCGAGTGCAAGTCCTGCCTCTCAGTGGCCCAGGTACCTCAGCACAACTTATTTAAGTTCCAAATAAGGTGTCAATCTGCATTGCCACAGTCAGTTCCTTACCAGAATGCCCAGACATTAAATCACAGGTCTAATAAAAAACAATGCAAATACTATTTCAGAGAGACTACTTAAATTATAAAGATACAATTTTAAAAATAAAGTACCTATTCATTTTAAAATGACATACAAATGGGGGTGGCTAGATGGCGCAGTGAGTAGAGCGTCGGCCCTGGAGCCAGAAGGACCTGAGTTCGGATCCGACCTCAGACACTTAATGCACACACAAACAAAAATCTAGCCGCATAACCTTGGGCAGTTACTTAACCCCAATTGCCCTCCAAAAAAAAAAGCAAAAAAAAAAATGACATACAAATGGCAATTTATAACTCATTAATTAAAATATCTTGGACTATTCAGTGGGATAATTGACCTTCAGGAACTGCTCAGACAGGTATTCAACAGCATAGGATTTATTATTATAGGAACTTGAAATTGTTTCTCTAAATGCAATCCAAGAGACGATAGATTCAAAATCCACTTAAAATGATATAAATAAAAGACATTGCCTTGTATAGAGGACAAAGCTCCTCTTTCTTTTGCCAAAACATAAGTGGATGACTACACAACTACCAGTGACAAGACCTATTTTGTGGAACTTCCAGTAGTTTTTTTGAAAGTATACTTTGTGGTTTGAGTCTTTATTACCCACACTAAGACAAAATTTATCAACAAAAAAAAGAAAAGTAATCCAGAAATTCCAACTTGTCGTGCATTCAATGGCCAAGTGAACTTTAGAGTTCAACTTAGCTAAGTGCCTTTCATTCATGAGTTACCCCTAATCAATTTGGACTGTACATCAAGCGGTTGGACTAGATAGATGCCCTATTCTAATAAAAGTCTCTTCCAGTTCGACGGACATTGAAACTTTTGTATAGTTAATAAGGGTTGGAATAATAGCATCTGAAGGGCCAGGAAAATGATAGAACATGTCCCAGATAGACTTTTCTTCACTTCTTCTTGACTGTGTTTTGTGAATACACAGTAGAAACATCATTTTAACTCACCATGAAATGCATATTTAAAAAAAAAAAAATCAAAGTTCTAGGGCAGCTAGGTGGCACAGTCAGTGCTGGCCCTGGAGTAAGGAGGACCTGAGCTCAGTGCCGGACTCAGACACTTAACACAAAAAAGCTAGCCGAGTGACCCTGGACAAGAGATTTTAACCCTAATTGTCCTCCAAAAAGAAAGGCAAAAAAAACCCCTCAGAGTTCTTAAGGACACTGTATAGCGAGAAAAATAGTGATTTAGGATACAGAAGATCTGGAATCTCTAATCCTAATTCAAACTTTAATACACTATGTAACCTTGGGCAAACTACTTAGACTCAATTTTCTCAGCCGTAAAAATGAAGAGTTTTGACTGGATGTTCAAGATCCTTTCCAGTTCTAAAATGTTCTTCAAAGTGTCACAACGTCTGGTTCATTTTACAAATTTTAACTTAAATTACTACATGGAATAAAAGATAAACACATATTTTAACTATGAGGCAAATAAAATCTGAATTCTGGAGCTGTTACAAATTTAAATTGTTTCCCTTTATCAAGCAGTATCAGGATGGAGCAGTTGTGACTTAGAACAGACTCCAAGTATTTTCATTTCCTCATTTATCCAAGTTTCTTGACTACTAAAACTAAGGGGAAAAAAATTTCAATTCCCAACTTGGACTTACCAGACTGATACTGATTTCTCTGGCTAGTTCTTCATCTCTTTTCAATTGTTCCTCCATTTCTCGTTGCCACTCTTCTGCTCGCCTGTGTTCTTCTTCCTCCTCTGCTAATAATTTCTGAATGTATTCTTCACTTGCTTTGCTTTCTTCTTCCTCATAGGCCCTTCGTTCAGCCTCCACCTTAAAAGTGTTTATTAAGAAAAAGAATCCATCAACAGAATACTATAGATGTTAGACTCATCTATCACCAATATCTTATACAGTTTACCAAGATAAGGACAAAATGGATAAATGACCTAAATACAAGGAGAGGTTCCAAGAAAAACTGAAGAACATACAACATGTTACTCATCAGACTTATGGATAGGTGAAGAACTAGCAAAGTAAGGTATAAAATGGATAGTTCCTATTAAAAAAGTTTGTACAAATAAAATAAATGTAGCCAGTATCAGAAGTGAAGCAGAAAATTGATGAAAAATTTTATAGACAGTTTCTCAGAGAAAAGTCTCATATCTCAAATATATGAAGAATTTTGTGTAATCTTTTTGTTTTCTTGGAGGGGGGAAGGCAGGGCAACTGTTGTGTGACAGTTTGCCATAGCTACTATTCCTTTTTTTTTTTAAATTTCTTTTTCTTTTTTTTTGGAGGGCAACTGGGGTTAAGTGACTTGCCCATGGTCACACAGCTAGTAAATATTAAGTGTCTGAGGCTTTGGTCTGAGTACAATCAGACCAAAGAATGCTTTTTGCAGGACAAAAGGGATCAAAACATGGAACAAGAAGTCAACAAAGTCAAAACTCCTGCATCAAAGCTTCCAAGGCTAGGTGGCACAGTGAATAGAGCACTGGCCCTGGAGTCAAGAGTACCTGAGTTCAAATCCAACCTCAGACACTTAACACAAAAACTAGCCTTGTGACCTCGGGCAAGTCACTTAACCCCAATTGCCCTAAAAAAAAAAAGCTTCCAAGAAAAATATGCACTGGTTTAAGGTCATGGAGGAAGTCAAGAATGATTTTGGAAATCAAGTAAGCAAAGTGCTGGGAAAATTGGGAAGAGAAATGAGAATGATGCAAGAAAATCATCAAAAGCAATTCAACATCCTGCTAAAGGAGACCCAAAAATACACTGAAGAAAACAACACCTCACTAACCCAAATGTTAAAAGAGGCCCAAAAAGCCAATGAGAAGAATGCCTTATCAAGCTGAACTGCCCAGACAGAAAAGGAATTTCAAAAACTCACCGAAGAGAATAACTCCTTTAAAATTAGACTGGAGCAAATGGAAGCTCATGACTTTATGAGAAATCAAGATACTACAAAGCAGATCCAAACAAATGCAAAAACAAAAAACAAAAGGCAACGTGAAATATCTCATTGGAAAAAGCACTGACCTGGAAAACAGATACAGGAGAGATAACTAAAAAATTATTGGATTACCTGAAAGCCATCATCTTTCAAAGAATTATCAAGCAAAATTGCCCTGATATTCTAGAATCAGAGGGGAAAATGGAAATTCAAAGAATTCACCAACAGCCTCTTGAAAAAAGATCCCAAAAAGAAAATATGATATGGTTAGGAATATCATAGCCAGACTCCAGAGCTTCCAGGTCAAGGAGAAAATATTATAAGCTGTCAGAAAGAAACAATTTGAGTATTGTGGAACCACAATCAGGATAACACAAGATCTAGCGACTTTTATATTAAGGAATCAAAGGGCTTGGAATATGATATTCCAGAGGTCAAAGGAGCTAGGATTAGAACCAAGAATTGCCTACCCAGCAAAACTGAGTATAATGCTTCAGGGGAAAATATGGTCATTCAATGAAAGAGGACTTTAGTATTCTTGATGTAAAAACCAGAGCTGAACAGAAACTTTGACTTTCAAATACAGGAAGAGAAGCATGAGAAGGGGAGCAGAAACAGCACTTTTCCGGTGCTGTGGTCCACACCACTTCCAATGACACAGAGAAGCTAACCTCCCGCTGAGGACAGCCCAGCAGCCTGGCAGGGAGTGGCCAGCACAGGTTGGTGAATTGGAGGTTTTAGCCCCAGGGTGGGCCTGACCAAACACAGGCTGGAGGGACTCCAGAACACAAGCACCTGTGGCGTTTCCAGAATTATCAACACATAGGTGCCAAGGACAAAGTGAGAGGTCAGTACAATATGGACTTTGGGACTAGTGGGGAGAGAAGGGGGCGTGAAGCCAAACAGGAGGTGGCACATCTGCCATGTTGCAGCATCAGGGCCTGGCCTGCTATAATGGAAATGCAAATTTAAAGATCTTCCCGGCCCCTAGGTTAAGTGCACCTGGAGCCTGTGGTGGGAAGCTTGTTTCTCAGGAAGGCCCATACTTTGGTGCTTTGTGATTGGGCAGTGGGTCAAGAGGGTTCACGTTCTCTGAGCCTAGAGAAGGCTGTATAATCCCTGATGTGAGGCTTTGCTTTGGGGCTCATTTTGAGAAGTGCTATGTGATTTGACCAAATGAGACTCTGGGCAGCTGTTGAGAATCCCCTGGCTTTGAAAATGCAGATGTTGATGCTTCCCTCTCTGGTAACTGTGATTTGTTACTGATGTAATGGTTGGGCAGTTTGGAAGCCTGTCTGCTTGATTTGTTTGTTTCTCTGTTTTGAAACTTCTGTCTGAATACTCTGAAGTTCGGGTGTGCGGACTTTTTCCCCCTGAACTAGGTAAACGATATGTTTGTTTGATTAAAGTAAGCTTGTTAACCCATTTTGAGTTACTTTCCTTTAGAAAAGCAGATCAAATGACCTGTGCTGGCAGCCACCCTGGGGATGTTGGGGTGCTTGCTGCTACACCTGCAGACTGTATGGGGACCAGGCGATCGGTCTTGGGAGTAAGCGCTCTTGCTTTAACCTCCTTGGATCTGGATTGCTATCTAGGGTGGAGGTCCTGGGGTGTGTGACCAGCTTGCCAGAGCATGTGGAGGCTTCAGAGAGGGCACCCAACTAACACCTCTGGGAGCTGAGAAAACCCCAGCGTTTGGGACAGAAGCTCCCCTGGCTGGTGGCAGAATCCTACAGTGGCAATAAGCCCAAAAGTCAAGTAACTGAGTGGCAACATGCCTAAGCAAAGGAAACAAAATAGACAGAAAAATTCAACATTAGACTTCCATTTTGGGGGCAAAGAGCATCAAAGCATGGAACAGGAGGAGGACTAGGAAGTCAGAACCCCTACACCAAAAGCTTCAAATGAAAATGCGAGCTGATTACAGGACATAGAGGATCTTAAGAAGCAGATAAGAGAAGTGGGGGAAAATTTAGGAAGAGAAATAAGAAAGACGCAAGAAAAGTATGAAATGAGAGTCAGCAGCCTGACTGAGGAAAATAACACCTTAAAAAATAGACTAACTCAAATGGCAAAAGAGGCTCAAAAAGGCAATGAGGAGAAGAATGCGTTAAAAAGCCAAATTTGCCAGATGGAAAAAGAATTATTACTACTTTATAGAGCTAAATAAAATAATAACAAAATTTATTTGGAAGAAGAAGCGGTCTAGAATATTAAGGGAATTATTGAAAAAAAAAATGCTATGGAAGGTGGACTAGCTATACAAGATTTTAATCTGTATTAAAGTCATCAGTCATCAAAACTACTTGGTACTGGCTTAGGATAGAGTAGTGGATCACTGGAATAGACTGGGCACACAAGACTCAGCAATCAATGAGTATAGTAATCTATTGTTTGATAAACCCAAAGACCCCAGTTTTTGGGATAAGAAGGCACTATTTGACAAAAACTATTGGGAAAACTGGAATATAGTATGGCACAAACTGGGCATAGACCATTCATTACCTAACACCATATACCAAAATCAAGTCTAAATGGGTGCATGATCTAGGCACAAAGGATGATACTGTAAGCAATATGGGAGAACATGGAATAGTTTACCTGTCAGATATGTGGAGAATGAAAGACTTTATGACCAAACAAGAATAGAGAACATTATAAAATGCAAAATGGATAATTTTGATTACATTAAATTGAAAAGATTCTGTACAAACAAAGCTAAGGTAACCAAGATTAAGAGGGAGGTGGGAAATTGGGAAAGAATTTTTACAACCTATGTCTCTGATAAAGGACTCATTTCTAAAATATACAGAAAATTGAGCCAAATATCTAAGAATACAAGTCATTCCCCAATTGATAAATGGTCAAAGGATATGAACAGGTAGTCTTCAGAGAAAGAAATTAAAGAAATCTATAAGCATATGAAGAAATGCTCTAAATCACTATTGATTAGAGAAATGCAAATCAAAACAACTCTGAGATACCACATCTCACCAGTTGGATTGGCTAAGATGACAAAACAGGAAAATGACAAATGCTGGAAAGGATGTGGGCATATTGGAACATTAATGCATTGCTGGTGGAGTTGTGAGCTGGTTCAACCATTCTGGAGAGCAATCTGGAATTATGCCCAAAGGGCTATAAATAATTTCATACCCTTTGACCCAGCAATACCACTTCTAGGGCTATATCCCAAAGAGATCATAGAAGTGGGAGGAAGACCCATATGTACAAAAATGTTTATAGCACCTCTTAAGGGGCGCCCATCAACTGAGGAATGGCTGAACAAGTTGTGGTATATGCATGGAATATATAATGGAATACTACTGCGCTATAAGAAACAAGGAGCAGATGGACTTCATATTTACCTGGAGAAGCTTACATAAACTGATGCTGAGTGAGGAGAGTAGAAATAGGAGAAATTTGTATACAATCACATACACAACATATGTGAAGACCAACTATGACAGACTGGACTCTTCTCAGCAATGCAGTGATATGTCAATCCTAAAAGACTCATGATGGAGAGAGATGTTTACATCCAGAGAAAGAAGTAGAAAGAACTGAGTTTGAATCCTGATGGAAGCAAACTACATGACCTCTTTCTTTTTATTGTTTGGCTTCATTTCCTCTTTACCATTTTCCATTCCATCTAGTACAACCCGCCTTTGTAACCTGACCAATGTCTAATGTGAAAGTATCTGCAGATCCTATACTGGATTGTATGGCATTGTGGGAGAAGGGGAGGGAGGGAAAGAAAATTTGAAACTCAAGGAATTATAGAACTGAATCTTGTAAACTAAAAGTAAACAAACAAATTAATAAACAAACAAGAAAAAAAATTTAAAAATAGGAAAAAAAGAATAGAAGGCAATGTGAAATTGGACTACCTGAAAACCATGGTCAAAGAAAGAAACTAGAAATCATCCTTCAAGAAATTCTCAAGGAAAACTGCCCTGAAGTTTTAGAACCAGAGGGCAAAATAGAGGTAGAAAGAATCTACCTATCACCTCCTGAAAAAGATCCCCAAAAGAAAACTCCTAGGAATATTATAGCCAGGTTCCAGAATCCCCAGATCAAGGAGAAAATATTACAAGCAGCCAGGAAGAAACTATTTCAATATTGTGGAAACACAATCAGGATAATACAGGATCTGGCAGCTTCTACACTGAGGGATCAAACGGCCTGGAATAAGATATTCCGTGGGGCAAAGGAGCTGGGATTAAAACCAAGAATCACCTACCCAGAAAAACTGAGTATCATGTTTCAGGGAAAAATTTGGTTATTCAGTGGAATAGAGGACTTTCAAGCATTCTTGATGAAAAAACCAGAGTTGAATAGAAAATCTGACATTCAGACACAAGAAGCAAGAGATGCTTGAGAAGGTAAACAGGGAAAAGAAATCATAAGGAACTTATCAAAGTTGAACTATTTACATTTATACATGGAAAAATGATAACTCTAACTGTTGAAATCTTTCTCAGTATGAAAATAGTTGAAGAAGGGTATGTGGGCATATGAATACATATGTGAATATGTGTATATATGTTCACAGGTATACATAGATAGAGGGCACAGGACCATTTTAATAGGAAGGGATGATACTTAAAAGGTGAAATTAAGAGGTGAGAGAGGAATATAATGAGTGGAGATGGGGAGAGACAGAATGGGGTAAACTATCTCATAGAGAAGAGGCAAGGGAAAATAGTTACAAGGGAGGGGAAGAACAGGAAGGCAAAAAGGCAAAACCTTATTCACATTGAATTTGGATCAGGGAGAGAATGACATACATACTAAATAGGATATCTGACCCTGCAGGAGAGTAGGGGGTTGGGAATGATGGAAGGGAAGGCAGGCTGCAGGGAGGGAAGTTGGAAGCACCCACTTTTGAGACAGAATAGGGCAAATTATCTCATATAAAAGAGGGAAGAGAAAACTGTTACAATGGAGGGGAAGAACAGGAAGGTGAAAAGGAATGGGTCAACCTTACTCACACTGAATTTGGCTCAAGGAAGGAATAACATACACACTTGATTGGGTATCTTACCCTACAGGAGAGTAGGCAGGAAGGGGATAAGAGGGGGGGATGATTGGGAGACAGAGTAGTTAGAAGCACACACTTTTGAAAAGGGACTGAGTCAAAGTAAAAAATAGAATAAGTGTATGTGGTGGGGGGTAGGATGGAGGGAAATATAGTGAGTCTTTCACAATGTCTACAATGGAAATGTTTTACAGAACTATACATATACAACCTATACTGAGTTGCTTGTGTTCTCAGTGGGGGTGGGTGAGGAACAAAGGAAAGAATCTGGAAATCAAAGTTTTAAAAACAAATGTTAAAAAAAGGTTTTTACATGCAACCGGGAAATAAGATATATAGCACACTGAAGTATGGAAATCCTTCTTGCCCCACTAGAAAATTAGAGGGAAGATGGAGGATGATATAAGAGAGCAGATAAATATTTTAAAAATACTTGAATTTTATTCAAGTCCGAGGGACCAACCTTGAAGCCATACGCAGAGAGAACAACAATCGTAGCTACAAACATAATTAAAAATCCTGAATACTAAAATGCAAAAAATACCACTCCAAAGTGTCCAGAACTTCTGAACACAGACCAAAACCAAAAAGCAAACAAAAAGTCAAACTAGTGAATAAGAATGTTTAAAACTTTATGCAATATAACATGGAAAATAGATTTAAATTTTAGCACAGATGTTTTCAATTGTCTCTATTCTTTGTAGAAAAGTTTTCCATTAAGTCTTCAGTAGCTTATATACAGAGGCAGCTAGGTGATACAATGTAGAGGGCAGGGCCTAAGTTGAAATCTGGCCTCAGACACTTCCTAGCTGGGTGACCCATGGCGAGTCACTTAACAATGTTTGCCTCAGTTTCCTCATTTGCATAATGAGCTGGAGAAGGAACAACAAATAGAACTCTTTTTTATTTGGGGAGTGGGGGAAAGGCAAGGTAATTGGGGTTAAGTGACTTGTCCAAGGTCACCCAGTCAGTAAAAACATGTCAAGTGTCTGAGGCCTTAATTGAACTCAGATCCTCCTGACTCCAGGGTCGGTGTTCTATTTACTAAGCCACCTAGTGGTCCCAAGAATCAAATCTTGATGGGCTTAGAAAGATCTATCTCCTGCTTAAATATATCAGGTAAGATAACCTTCCCTTCTTCACCAGGCTCCATGGTTCTCAAAGATAATAGGGAACTGAAAAATAACATCCCTCAAAAATGATCAAAGACCTCTTCCCAGTTTTATAAAACATCACTGTTTACTAAAAGTATAGTTCTGTATTTTTTTGGTACATTAAAACCAGTAATCTTGGATATATTTTTAAAAGAAGGAAATTGTTTTATTTCAATAGCCAATATTTGTATGTCAGCATTACAGAGTATGTTGTCATTCAGCTGTTTTAGTCAAGTCCAACTCTTCACTAGCCCATTTGGGGTTTTCTTAGCAAAGACACTGGAGCGGTTTGCTATTTCCTTCTCCAGCTCATCTTATAGATGAGGAAGCTAAGGGAAACAGGGTTAAGGGACTTGTCCAAGGTCATATAGTTATGAAGTACCTGAGGTCACATTTGAAATCAGATGAGTCTGTGTGACTCCATGTAATGGAAATGCAAATTTGAAGATCTTTCCCGCCCATAGGCCCTTTGATTGGCTTAAGAGACTTTGATTGACTTAAGTGACTCTGAGAGCCTTCCTTGATTTGAAAATATACTCTGCCTCCTAATAGGCTGAATGTGGTCACATGGAGCCTGTGGTAGGAGGCTTGGTTTTCAGGAATGACCACACCTTGATGCTGTGATTGGTCAGTGGGTTAAGAGGGTGGTTACATTGTCTAAGCCAGGAGAAGGCTATATAATTCCTGATTTGAGGCTTTGTTTTGGGGGCTCACTTTGAGAAGTGTTGTGTGATTTGACCAGATGAGACTCTGGGAAGCCGTTGTTGAGAGCCCCCTGGCTTTGAAAACCCAGATGTTGATGCTTCCCTCTCTGGTAACTGTGATTTTGATATTGATAATGGTTGGACAGTTTGGAAGCCTGTCTGTTTGGTCTGTATACTCTGAAGTTTGGGGTACTAAGTTTGATTAAAGTAAGTTTGTTAAGTAAGTATGTTTGATTAAAGTAAGCTTGTTAACCCATTTTGAGTTGCTTTCCTTTTGAAAAGCAGATCTAAGAACCTGTGTTGGCAGTCACCCTGGGGATATTGGGGTGCTTGCTGCTACACTCCAGGCCCAGCACTCTACTACACCACCTAGCTGCCCTACAGAGTATATACAGAATGTTAAAAAGTAAAAGTATACAACACATTATTTAGAAAGTAAAGGAATTAATAATTGCACCTACTTTGCTAATCTCTTCCTCATATTCACGCCTCAATTCCCCAGGTTGGCTTAGCAGATGATGTGGCTTATAGACATCAACTGTTTCAGATTAAAAGACAAAATATATTTACCATAGAGAACATAAATTTTTCTTAATCTTTTAGTATAAAATAAAAAAGATAAAGAAATATACAACTAATTTCACATTTCAACATAATGATTTTACATGAAGAACCATGACAATGTATATTTTCAGCTCTGCCTCTTACAGGCAATAGCAACAAATCCTTTGCAAGAGTTAAAATATAAAGATGAAGTTGTAAACTAGCATGATTTCATGTTTTATAATCTTATACATACATACATATAAAAAAAATAAAATAATACCTTCACTCAGGTGAGAAAGGTAATCAAAAGAATCTTGCTTAGATTTTCTCCTCTAAGCATCTTCCTCAAATATTTCTTCTGTCCTTTTAAAAACAGAACAAGCTTGGAAGCCAGGAAAATTTGGATCTTTCTTTCACCTGGCCATCTATCTTCTCTGCTTGTCCTCAAACTGATTAACTGTTCCCCTCACCCCCACACCTCTTAGTAAAAAAAAAAATTCTCTGTAGCCAGAAGAAAATTTCACAGCAGATACTGAGTTACTCTGACATTTGCTCCTGGCCCTTGCAGTACATTATCAATCTGTGGCACCCACCCACCCCCACTTAGCAGTTTTTATAGTTTTAGAATATTTAACCGAAACTGGAGTCGCCGAGTGTACTAATCTATTAAATCAACTGCATGATCTTTTTTCTCAGTCCTTCACTTTCTTTGCTAGTTGACCCAGATATTCATTCTTTTGAGTTTTCATGCTGCTGCTCTCTCTTGGTTCCTCCTTCTACCTGTCTGGCCACTCTTTTATTGAATCAATCAACCAGCATTTATTAACTGCTTACTTACTCCAGAGACTATGCCAGGCACAGGGGGCATAAATACAAAGAATGAAATAACTCCTGCTCTTGAAGAGCTATAAGGGGAGAAAACTATAGAGGTAGTTAAACATAAGGTAATATGAGGTAGAAATTGTACCAACAATTGAAGGTGGCATTTCAGCCATGAGACAGGGAGGAAACATACACATTCTACACATGGAGAATGACTACTGCAAAGGCATGAAAAGAACAGATGGCATTTGTATGAAGAACAGAGAAAAGGACAGCTTGACTAGATTGTGGAGGGCAGGTGAGACAGTCTGGGAAAATAGGTTTAGCTTTTAAAGCCCTTCACCACCTGGTTACAGCCTATTTTCCCAAGACAAATCCAGAAGAAAAGTATGATGCCAAAACACTCCAAGCAAAGCCTCAAAGAAAAACACAGCTTGGACACAAGTTCGACTAGAATTCCTGAAGAAAAAAAATTATGAAGCAAGAGTTTAAAAAGAAATGAGCTATGAAAGAAAAGAACTGGAAGAGAATCAACAACTTGGCTTGAAAAGTACAAAAGTCTGACCTGAGTGGCAGACTCCATAAAAATTAGACTGGACCAATGTGACATGAAACAACAAGAAATAATAAAACAAGGTCAAAAAACTTAAAAATAAAAAAAATAAGGTATCATAGTAAAGACTGACTTAGAGGTCACAAAACAAAATTGCTCAGATAGAGAACATAAAACAATTCTATATGAAATCAGGAATTTCCAATTCACACTACTTGTTCTTTTTGAAATGTAAAAAAAAAATCCCCCATATTGCTGTCTTTCCTTCTGAACTTCCTTCTATTTTCCTTTGTACATTTTAAAAAGTTTCAATGGCCCTCTTTTTGACATCATTATTACTAAATTTCTCTTTCCCCTCCTACCCCTCTCAAATTAAAAAAAAAGAGATAAAGAAATCCAAAAACATATTTCTCTTTCTGTACCTTGTCTTTTATCTTTCTGGTGTGAAGTAGGTATAGGTAGCATGCTGATTAGAGGTGCTCTGGGAATATGGCTGGTTGATTTGGTTGTTTGATCAAAGTTCTTGGTAGCAAAGGTCCAAAGTTCTTAATCTGTTTTAGTTCAGGGCTTTTAAACCTGGGGTCTGTGAACTTTTTTTTTTTTAAATACTTTTATAACTATTTCAAAATAATTAGTTTCCTTTGTAATCCTACATATTTCAATTTATGTACTTAAAAATATTATTTGGAGAAGGGATCCATAGGCTTTAATTACTTTCTATATGATTGAAAAAAAAAATCCTTTCATTAGCAGATGATTAGTAGATGAAAATAACCAGGGATCTGAACAGTGTACATGCAGGGTATGTGATAAGGTCTGGTGGTAAAGAGTTGGTGACTAAATGCATTCTAGGCCATGGCCAGTCATCCTCACTCTTGTCTTGCCACTAAACTTTGATAACTCTAGAAAAGAAAAGCGAGGCTGATGACTTCATGCAACTTTTTCTTACTTAAATCCAATTTATGGCAAGTCAAGACATGCCTCTGATATAGTTGGTCCTCTTTGGAAAAAAAAAAGACACCAACAACTACAATAAATGCCTTTCCATTTATTTGTACATTGACTGATGTGAGGTCACAAGCTTTATCACTTCCCTTCTTAGATATTATGCCCTGGAAAATGCCAGGGATCCAACTATTACGGTAATGATTTATTATCTGACAATAACTGCTGGAAAGCAGTCTGGCACAAATTGTGGTTTAGATTATCTCATATCACATACTTCAGAGGGATAACTGAATGAGATGTAAAAGTTATGGAAGCATGGGGCGGCTAGGTGGCGCAGTGAGTAAGGGCACCAGCCTCGGGAGTTGGGATGACCTGAGATCGATTCAGGCCTCAGAAAATGAGCACCCACACATAAATAATGACTAGCCGTGTAACCTTGAGCAAGTTACTTAACCACAATTGCTTTAAAAAAAAAAGTTATGAAAGCATGGGAGGAACTACCTTTCACAAATATGAAAAGACAAAGAGTTTGGGAGAAACCAAGAGATAACAGAAGATAAAATGAACAATTTAGATTATATAAAATTTTAAAGTTTTAGCACAAACAAAATCAAAGCAGTTAAAATTAGAAGGGAAATAGGTGAGGGGAAAAAAATCCATGCAGCAGGTTTCAAACAAATTTCTCTGATAAAGATATATGAAGAACTTATTGAAGTCCAGAAGATGAATCATTCTCCAATAGGTATATAGTCAAAGGATATGAAGAGTGAAGTCTTAAAAGAAAAAAATCTAAACTATCAATCCAAGTCAATATTAAAGAAATAGAAGTCAAAAACTACTGAGGGTCTACCTCATGCCTATCAGATGAATACTAATGTACTATTGGCGGAACTATAAAATGGTACAACCATGCTAGAAAGCAACTGGAACCATATCTAACAAGTCACTAAGTCAAAGGATATGTACAAAAATATCTATAGCAGCTATTTTTGTTGTAGGAAAAAATGGAAACAAGGTAGATGCCTAACAATAGGAAAATGGCTGAATAAATCATGGTATATGTATGTAACAGAATAACATGTCCTAAAAAATGAGTTAAGGGAGCAAAACCTGAAGAACCATTTCTACAATACCACCACTGTACAGAAAAACAAATTTAAAAGACTTGAGAACTCTGATCAATATAATGACCAGCCACAAACTTGGGAGAAGATACAATGAATAAAGCAAGCTAATCATCTCTAGATAAATCTAGACAGGTGACAGATTCAGTGTGAGAGATAGAGAAATACTTTGGATTTGGCCAATTTATGAATTAAGTTTTTTCCTGATTATGTATATTTGCTACAAGGTTTTTGATTCTCTTTTCAAAATTTTTTTGGAGGGGTTAGGGATAATGTTGCCCACTCAAAAAGGCAAAAAAGGTCACTAAAGCACTCAGAGGACAAAAGGAAAAAAGAATAGATTTGAAACAGTGTACTTACTATCTATCTTAAAAAAGCAAGATGCAGTTGGTAGGGATTCATACTCATGTACAATCATCTTTTTTCAGTTCCTCTGTATATAGGGACATCCTAATTTTCCTCCTGTTTGGTATTAAGTGTAGAATTAAAAATATTTTTTCTTAAATGCTAACAATTTTTCCACTGATATCCTTCTTTCCAAGTCTGTTTCTTATTTTCTATGGTACTGCACTTTAATCTATGAATGGTTCAACCTCCCCTTCTACTTTTTATTGTAAACCTCAAAAGCTTGCATAGAATAGGCACTTGATGTTTGCTGAACAGAATTAAAGGCTGAATGATTAGTTATAAGTCTTCAAAACAAGTCTTTTTTTAAAAAAAAATGGCTCTAACTCACAAGATAAACCTTTCTCAGTTTCCTTACTTATAATTCTCTCTTCTCAATTTTATAGTATTTACATATTGTTACCCCACACTAGAAAGTAATTCCCTTGAAAAGATCTTTCATTTGGACCTTTTCTTCACCTAGCACAGTACCTCATACCTAGTAGCCTGCTGGGTTGGTAAGTTATGGAGGTATCAAGTGCTATCCACCTAAAAGGGACTACTATTGTTCTATGCAAGAATACTAGAGAACACAAAACATAAACAAATACTGAATTGTATGGCATAGACCAAGGGTCCTCTCCAGTAGTTCTGCTAATGATTTTTACATTTTAAAATACAACAAAAGTTTATTCTGAAATCTATTCTTAGCTGGGAGCTGCATAAAAATAGGTAGTGGGTGCTTTAGTTTACTGACATTGGCATAGGCAATACATGCAATAAAACAGCAAATTGGGTTATAACCATAATGGAAGGATCCATGCAAGGACTATCTCCTGGAAGTGGAAAGGAATAAGCATTCATTCATAGACGGCCTACTATATGCTAGTATTGTGCTAAGCACTTTACTGCCATGTCTGGCCCCTGCTGCACTGAAAGGAAATGCAAGGGAAAGAAACAAAGGAGCATCAAGTAGGGAAAGGCAGGAAGAAAATGCTGGTGAGGTATGTCAGTACAAACCATTAAGGGCTTGGAATTCATTAAGCCACACTTCCTGAACAATGTCCCCTTTCATTTTTTGGAAGAGCTTAGGCTTTATCTGGGGCAGTTGGCTGGTGTAGTAGAGAGTGCTAGTCCTGAGGTCAGTCTCATATTCCTAAGGTCAAATCTGATCTTGACACTTAAGTGACATTAGGCAAATCACTTAACCCTGTTTGCAAACCATTCCAGTATCTTTGCCAGAAAAACTTCAAATCCAGATCATGAAATGTCAGACAACCACAGACATAAAAGAAGGTACAAACAAGAAAAGGGTTTTTATCTGACAGAGCTGGAAACAGGGCACCACCCACTGTCAGCTTAGTGATATCTTCACTCCACAAGATAACCTGCAGATCTACTATGGTGACGGAGAATATAAAGACAACTAAGAACAAGGCCTTGACTTCACCTGACCCTGCTTGGTAAATAAAAACAAACACCCCAGAACTTAGAGCAATACTAAGCTTGGTGCTTACCTTCATCCCCCACACTCTGCCCCGAAGCTCTGTGCTCACACTTTTCCGGATAATGCTTTTGGATCTTTTCCCACAGCTCCATGTTGATAAGAGTATTTTCCCGAGCATGTCGCCTGGCCCAGGAAGAGACCCTCCGACGACAGAAAGGACAGCACAGATTGGCCTTTTCCACAGTCAGCTGGAAACAGGAATTACAAAGCGTGTGGCTGCAAGGCAGGGTCACTGGTTCTATGAGTATATCTGTACATATCAGGCATAAGCAATCGGATAAAGAGAGCTCCGGAGCTGGGGGTAAGGCCATTTTAATGAGTGAATGTCTAATTCAGCATCAAAACCTAAAAGAGAAAATATTTAAGCACGTCAAACCAAAGAAGGTAAATTTACAAGGCGCTCAAGAAAATAATGCCCTTTGTTTTCCTTTCTGCAACAGGGGGGAATGCACAAGAAAACCAAGCCCCTCCCCCACCCAAAGAGGAGGTAACCAATAAATACGCAAACTTAATTTAAAAATACTTTAGTTTGGAGTAATGGGAATTCTCGTTTTCCAACAACTCCCCGGAAGGAGCAGATGGGCCTGCACTAGCCCTGCCCCCGAACAGCAAGATTCTGATTCCTGTTCCTTTTAATAGCATTCCCTTCTGCAGGTTCGGCTCTTATCCTCATGGAGGATGCTGGTACAGACTGGAGAAAACTGGAGTCGCTAAGCCCACCTGGTCACTGCTTTTGTCTTAGGTTAAAGGCATCTGACATAACTCGGAGATGAATGAAAAGCCCACGGGGAGGGGCAGCCTCAAGCAGGGGCTGTTGGGGGGGGGAGGGGTAGCAGCACCACGGACGGGTGCAAAGCGCTCCCCGCCAATCCCCAGGACCAGGCCACCCCTGCCCCCAGGTTCGTATTCCGAGGCTGAGCCTGCAGACTCACACAGCGGTCCCGGCAGGAAGGCTCCAGTTCCCTCCTCGGTCGCGGCGCCCCAGGTTCTCCGTCCCTGGAAGCGGCGGCAGCAGCAGCAGGCAGCTCCCGCTCGCCGAGACGCCCTCGCTCAACTGCGGGTCCCCAGCCACCGCCACCGCCGCCACCTGCACCGCCGTTGCAGCCGCAGACTCGCGCCCCTCACGCATCCCCCAACGCGCCTTTTCTCCCAGTCTTCCCCACCCCGGATTAAGCCTCCGCAGTCTCCAGGGACGTGACGTCACATCCGTCGGACATAGCATTCTCCAGCCTTCTTGCTGGAAGAGGATCAGCGGGGTGGGGCTAAATCTCTGGCTCCGAGCATCCCGCAGTCTTGGCCCTCCAGGACCCCCGGCCCACTTCTACTCCCGCCAGCCAATCAGCGGGCGCCTTGGAAGAATGCCAGGGGCCTGCGCCTGAGACATTACCCCATTACGTCATTGTCTCCCTCCCCCTCCCCCCCCATTCGGCTTCCCGCTCAATTTCAACATTACTTCTACTTCCGCGTTAAACTAGGACAGGTTCTTCTGTAGGTTTTAGTGAATGTTAAATGAAGCCATGGGATCCTTCAAATTCAGCTGCTACCTCCTACGACTTACCTTTCAGGATATCTTCAAGGTGCTTACTAAGTATTTAGGAATTAAATATTTACAAAGTGTTGTTACTAAGTTGGGTAGCTAGGTGGTGCAGTGGATAGAGCGCCGTGCCTGGCTTCCTGAGGACCTGAGTTTATAAACCACATCAGGCACGGATATCTGTGTGACCCTGGACTAGTCACTTATCCCTGTCTGCCTCAAGTTCAGTCTCTTTGCCAAGAAAACCCCAAATGGGGTCACGAAGAGTCAGACAGGACTGAACAGAAAGTTGCGATGTATTTACTTTATGACTAATGTGCTGGAACCAGTTCTTCCCCAGGGTATTCAGTTTTCACCTAGGAAATTGATAAAAGCTTCCAATTATGACCCATTTGTGGTTTTGTCGATTTCCCACCTGGCCTAGAAGTAAGCTGGCTTCGAGTGTGTTTGTTTTTGCCTGTGGTTTCCCTGGTCCTTGAGGACAGTGACACGGTACTACCCAGCACCTAGTTAGTGCTTAATATTGAATGCGTGACAGAGACAAGATCAGTAATGCATATTAAACTGAAAAGTATGTCATGTCTGCCTTTGGAGAGAGCCGGCTTGTTAAATTGATCTTCACGTCCCGCTTATGTGTGTGTATGTGCTGTAAGGTCTTTTAGGGACTAGGGACTTTTTTTTTATCTATCCACCAAACTTAGCGCGGAATTAGGGTTGGTTCCAACACTCTGCGCAAGGCTTTTAACCTCTTTAGGTGTCAGTTTCTCCAATGACACCTACCTCAGCTGTTGTAAGTGAAGCTATTGGCAGATCTCAAAGCACTATGGGAATGCATTACTATTATTAAGTTGTAAGTAGGAAAGGCTTGGATCTGAGAGGATTCCTTCTGTAACACCCCCTCAAGTCAAGTCCATGAGCATTGGTTGAGTGCGAGGTAACTTTTTGGTGAATTAGGGAGATGTCAACCTCAAGCATGTGAAGACTTTCCCCAGGGGAATTGTTGTACCCCAATAAAGTGAGACAGATCCCCAAGATTAAATTTAAAAAGTGGATTTTATTACCACAGGACTGTCGGGGTACATGCCCAAATCAGACATGCTTTGGCACAGACATTATGCTGGTGTTATAGAGGTTCCATAGCCAGGTTACATAAACTGAAATTACAGTGATGTAAGCTGAAACTACAGTGATTGGTCGGTGTACATTTGAATTTCCCAACAGCTAGAAACCCTAGGCTCGAACTCCAGCCCACAGATCAATCAAGGGAAAGCCTGTTTACAGATCAATTAAGGGAGAAGAAGGTGTAGTTCTCTGCTTTACAAATCAATGAAGGAAAGGGAAGGTTGAGTTGCCTGCTTTACAAATCAATGAAGGGAAGGGCAAAGTGGAGTAGTGTCCAACATTACAAATTGATTTTACAGACATAGATCCCAAAGCACCCCATTTACAAACTGATATTACAGATTGACATTACAGACTGTTATAAACATAGACTGATGTTACAAATATATATACATCCCAAGCACCCCATCACTTCCTTTACCTATTTTTTTCCAAGTTTATGTAGTATTGGAATTGATTTTTCTTTAAATGTTTGATAGTAATAGTAATTTCATCTTGTCCTTTTATTTTTTTCCCTTTGGGAATTTCCTTAGGGTTTGTTCAATTTCTTTCTCCAAGATTAGATTATTTATGTATGTTATTTCCTGTTCTATTCTGGGCAATTTATATTTTTTGGTAAAAATTCATGCATTTCATTTAGACTGTCAGTTTTATTAGCATGTAGCTGGGCAAAATAGCTCTTAATAATTGTTTTTATTTCTTTTTCATTGGCTATGAATTCTTTTACATTTTTGATAATAATCATTTTGTTTCCTTCCTTTGTTAAAAAATTAAATTAGAAAATGGCTTGTTCATTTTATTTTACTTTTCTAGAAAGCCAGCTTCAAGTTTTATTTATTAGTTCAATGGTTTTGTTTTGTTTGTTTGACTTCCAGTTTTGTTAATCCATCCTTCAATTTTCAAACTTTCTGTTTTGGTGTTTAATTGAGTTTTTTAATTTGTTGGTTTTCTAGTTTTTTAAGTTGCTTGCCAAGTTCATTGATGTGTCCCTTTTTTATTGATTTAAATTCTTAAAGATAAAAATTTTCCACCAAATACTACTTTGTCTGCATTCCACAGATTTTGGAATTTTGTCTCATTGTTATCATTACCTTTTCTGTAATTATTGTCTCAGTGATTTATTCTTTTATTTACCCATTCTTTAGCAATAAGTTATTTATTTTCTAATTAATTTTTAGTCTATGCTTCAAAGGCCCTTTATTGAGTATAATCTTTATTGAATTATGGTCTGAAAAGGATGCACTTAATATTTCTGCTTTTCTGCATTTGTTTAGAGGTTTTTATTCCCTAATATATATCACTTTTCGTGAAGGGGCCACATAAAGCTGAGAAATTAGTATGCTCTTTTCTATTGTCATATCTAACTTTTGAAAAATTACTTATCTCTTTAACTTCTTTCTTGTACATCTTGTGGTTAGATTTATCTAGGCCTGAGAGGGGTAAATTGAGGTCCCCCACTATTGTAGTGATTAATTCTCTTTTCATAACTTTTCTGTATTTTTTTTTCTCATTTTTTCCTCTACTATTTTCATTGGGTTTTTTAAACAATTTTTTTTTTTGCTCTTTAAGAAAAAAACCCTCTAACATTTTTGGAATTCTTATTGGCTTGTGTCCAATCAGCGTTTTTCTTTGGGGGCCTTTGCTTTGCTGAAAGATATTTTTGAGTCATTGTCTTCTTTTATGTTTGTATCTGTAATGGAAATGCAGATTTGAAGATCTTCCCTGCCCATAGGCCCTTTGATTGGCTTAAGAGACTTTGATTGACTTAAGTGACTCTGAGAACCTTACTTGATTTGAAAATATACTCTGCCTCCTAATAGGCTGAATGTGGTCACATGGAGCCTGTGGTAGGAAGCTTGGTTTTCAGGAATGACCACACCTTGATGCTGTGTGATTGGACAGTGGGTCAAGAGGGTGGTTACATTGTCTGAGCCAGGAGAAGACTATATAATCCCTGATTTGAGGCTTTGCTTTGGGGCTCACTTTGAGAAGTGTTGTGTGATTTGACCAGATGAGACTCTGGGAAGCCGTTGTTGAGAGCCCCCCGGCTTTGAAAACCCAGATGTTGATGCTTCCCTCTCTGGTAACTGTGATTTGGTATTGATATGATGGTTGGACAGTTTGGAAGCCTGTCTGTTTGATCTGTAAGTTCTGTAACTCTGAAGTTCAGGGTGCTGACCTTTTTCCCCTGAACTAGGTAATATACGTTTGTTTGATTAAAGTAAGCTTGTTAACCCATTTTGAGTTGCTTTCCTTTTGAAAAGCAGATCTAAGAACCTGTGTTGGCAGACACCCTGGGGATGTTGGGGTGCTTGCTGCTACAGTATCTTGAGCTTCCCTATCATTATTGTAACATCATAGAAACTCTGATTCTTTTTTCATTTAATCATTCTTCTAGTCTGCTTTTTGACTTTGGACTTTATGTTAGTACTGAACTCTAAGTATTTCTGTGGGTAGGAAGATATCTTGTCCTTTTAATGTCCTTCTGGATGAGGGTGAACAAGTTTTTGATGCTCCCAAAGTGGTATAATCTGAGTTGAGATCGATTCATTACCCTCCTCATCTTAGCTCTCTTAGTTTCTGATTTGGGTTCAGGTCGGTGGCTTGCCTGTGGCAGAGTTTCTGTAGACTGCCATTTGACACAGTCACTTTTAGCCCACAGGTTCAAAACAACTGAACTGCTAACTTCCCTTCGGTTTAAGTCTCCAGTCCTCATTATTCCACTGTAGGCTCCTATGCTGAGCTAATGCCAGAACTGAGTTGCTGTTCAGCTCCTTGGCTCAAGTCTACACAACTACATTTCTTAAACTTGTTCCATGTTCAGCACTCATCTAGACTCAAGCTCCCTTGCTCACAACCACTCCTCTCTGTTCTGTGACCTGGATCTGTGACCTGGAACTGAGTAATGGTTAACAGAGCTGCTATATGGCCCCCATTCCTGCACCTAGCACTAATTCAGGGATTTCCTGGGATCTTTTTCTGTCCTAATGCTTCCTGTCCTAGTGGTCTATCTTAGCCTTTTTCCATCTCTGAATGCTTGAAATGCTCCCTGCTGCAGCAGCAGGCACTCCCAGCCAGCCCCTATTCCAGTGTTGTCAGAACTCTCTGCTTGTCTCTCTGAGTTGACCTGGGCTGGAAAAGTGACTGATTGTGACTTTTTCTTGACTTTTCTGATTAGAATTCAGTCTAGCATGTGTCTAGGTTGTTGTAGATGAGGTGTACTAGGTGAGCTAGTCAAAAATGCTTGATCTCACTCTACCATTCTGACTTCTGCTCAAACAAAGGCGTTTTCACACTTCGTTTGGTCACTGTATACAAGTCAAACATTTCTTTAGTTTTAGACAGATAGTACTTGAACTTGATTGTCTTCTATTACAAGACACTATTCACTCTTTAGTAATATAGAAATTAAGGGCTTTACAGTAGTCCATTAGTTTCTGTTTGACAAGTACAAGTAAGACATTTCATTTCAGTGACTCCAAAAGGATTTAAGACTGAAATATTATTTCTTAGAATTTCCTTTTTTTTTTTTGCTTTTTGGGGGGCAATCAGGGTTAAGTAACTTGCCCAAGGTCACACGGCTAGGTTTTTGTTTGTGTGTGTTAAGTGTCTGAGGCTGGATCTGAACTCAGGTCTTTCTGACTCCAGGGCTGGCGCTCTACTCACTGCGCCACCTAGCTGCCCCAAATTTTTTTTAAAGAAAGAAAAAAAGGAAATTGGATAGGATGGTTTCTGTAAGTATCACAGGAAAGTAGAGCATTAAGAGGATGACCTCTGTGGCCTATGGGAGGTGTAGTCATATCGTAAGCCTGTAGCACTCCCTACTGCTGTGACTAAACTAAGTCACATAAACTAAGTCATAGATGCATTTTTGGAAGTCTTCATTTTTATGTTATCCTGTGACCCCAATTCTCTACAAGACATGATAAAAGTAGGCTATAGCTGAAGTATAGATTCAAAAGCCAACAGTTATTTAGCTTGAGTTTTTAACTCTCTATGTATTCATATCTGTATCCCCAACTATACTATAAGCTTTGAAGGCAAAGACCATGCTATGTATTTCTTTATATCTCCCACAGCACCTAGCATGATGGTATTGATATTGTAGACACTCAATTAATACTAAATGGTGACTGAATGAAGAGCCCCTTTTGCAATGGGGACAAATCCAGAGATTTAGAGAATTGCACATATGAACATAAATATTTACAATTTCTCATCACAGATATGAATTAGTTTTAGATGGGGAATGCCACCATTTTCAAAATTTCCCTTTCTTTTTTTTATGCTTTTGCAGTTTTCTTATTCTCTATTACCTGAATTGCATGCAGCAAACTATTCTGCAAAACCTGGTTCTTCACCATATTGGTTATTATGGGGATGGCATCACAAATGTACATCTGCCTCAGATTAGTTGAATAGTATTCTGCTTTGCTGCTATGTGCGATAAAGAAGATACAGAAGGCTTTGACGTCTTCTTCCTGAAGTCCTAATGCCTTTAAAACTGTCTCCCATACAACTCTAATACGTTTGTTATTGTTTTTTCGCTTAAGAACAGTTGCTAAAGTGGGAAGTCCTCTTTCCAGGTCTGGAAGTTTCTCGAGTATCTGAGAGTGTAGGTAATGAAGTGTTTCAATGATGTAGCTGTAGAATATATTTAATTCCAAAGAAGTGAACCTGGAAAAAAGTTGGAAAAAGTCCTTGAGAAACAACTATTTTCTGCAGGTATATGAGATTAATTTCTATTAAGATAGGTCATTTTAAAATGACAAACCTGACAAGTGAATCACATTTTTTTTTTGCTGAAAAAAATGTACTTAAGAAGCACCTATATTGTAGTGAGTTGTTCCTTAGCCCTCATTGCATCTAGGAAAATGGTTCTTTCATGGTCCATCATTGCAACAGCATTGGGAAATTCAGAATTGGATGGACATTAAGATAAAAAAAAAAACCACCTCCTAAGACATAAAAGTATGCTTTTTTTCCTCTTTTGCTTGATCTTACTTGATCTCCAGAACTGCTGTCCACATCTCATCTTGGACTGCCTGACTTTCCAGAGTCTTTCTGTGAAATTCAAACTTTTGAGTCAGATTTTCCATGGCAGAGTCTAATTCTTCAAACTGTGTCTCCAAAGTCTGAAGTTTTTTCTCTACCCTAAATAATGGGGAAAGCAAGCTTTAGTCAAATGTGGTAGTGCAATTGATTAGAGAAAGGCAAATCAAAATAACTGAGGTACCACATCACACCTATCAGATTGGCTAACATGACAAAAGAGGAAAATGATAAATGTTGGAGATGTGGGAAAATTAGAACACTAATGCATTGTTGGTGGAGTTGTGAACTGATCCAGTCATTCTGGAGAGCAATTTGGAACTGTGCCCAAAGAACTATAAAACTGCATGCCATTTGACCCAGCAATACCAATTCTAGATCTGTATCCCAAAGAGATCATAAAAATGGGAAAAGGACCCACATGTACAAAAATATTTATAACAACTCTTTTTGCAGTGTCTGAGAATTGGAAATTGAAGAGATTGCCCATCAGTTGAGGAATGACTGAACAAATTGTGGTATATGAATGTAATGGAACACTATTGTCCTATAAGAAATGATGAGTAGGTGTATTTCAGAAAAACCTGGAAAGACTTATATGAACTGATGCAGAGTGAAGTGAGCAGAACCAGAAGAACATGATGCACAATAACAGCCACATTATGTGATAACTAACTTTGATAGACTTGTTTCTTCTCAGCAATGCAAGGATCTAAGATATCTCCAAAAGAGTCATGATAGAAAATGCTATCTGCATCTAGAGAAAAAACTATGGAGTCTGAATGCAGATGGAAACATATTCTGCTCTATTTTTTTCTTTTATTATTTTGTTTCTCCTTTCTTGTGGTTCCTCCTATTGGTTCTAATACTGCTTTACAACATGATTAATGTGAAAATGTTTAATAGTAATGTATATGTAGAGCCTATATCAGAGTGCAAGCCATCTTAGGAAGGGGACAGGGAAAGGAAGGGAAGAAAATTGAAAACTCAAAAGCTTATGGAAATGAATGTTGAAAACTAAAAACAAATAATTTTTTTTAAAAAGAAAAAGGTTTGTTTTTTTTAAAGGGAGTATTTCAAGAAATTCATGGGGTTACATAGTTACTGATTATTTGAGACTGTATTTGAACTCAGGTCTTCCTGATTGCAGGCCCTGAGCTCTATCCGTGGGCAGCTCCTAGCTGTCCCACCTTGAAGGGGCAGAGCCAAGATGGTAGAGTAGAAACAGGACTCCCACTCGGTTCCCGCTTCCACCTCCTCTAATGCATGTAAAAATTACTCTAAACAAACTTTGGAGCTACAGAACCCACAAAATGACACAGAGAAGCTAACCTCTTGCTGAGGACAGCCCAGCAGGCTGGCAGGAAGGGGCTAGCACAGCACTCTGGGAGGCCAGCCCCACAGGAGCTGGAGGCTTTAGCCTCAGGGTGGCCTGACCAGCCACTGGCTGGAGGGACTTCAGATCACTAGCATCTGTGGTGATTTCCAGAATTATCAACACATAGATGCTAAGGACAAAGTGAGAGGTCAGTGCAGTGTGGGCTTTGGGATCCAGTAGCTGGGAGTGTAGTCAGCCTTTTCCCCTGGGCCAAAAAGCCACTGAGGCACCACAGTGTGTAGCTGGCCCCACATGGAAACTTCAGCTCCTGGTCTGCAGTTTATAGGGTGACCAAGCAACCAGTCTGAGGGGTAATCTCTCTTGCTTTAATCTGCTTGGATCTGGATTTTGGTCTAGGGTGGAGGTCCTGGTATATGTGACCAGCCTGCTAGAATGTGTGGAGGCTTCAGAGAGGGCACCCAACTAGTACCTTCAGCAGCTGAGAAAATCCCAGCATTTGGGCCAAAGCTCCCCTGTCTAGTGGCAGAGTCCTACTGTGGCAAAAAGCCCAAGGGTCAAGTGATTGAGTGGCAACATGAGCAGGCAAAGGAAGCAAAATAGAGTAACCCAACTTTACACTCCTATTTGGGGGACAAAAAGGATCAAAGCATGGAACAGGAGGAAGACAGTGAAGTCAGAACTCCTGCACCAAAAGCTTCCAAGAAAAATACAACCTGATTATAGGCCACAGAGGACCTTAAGAAGCAGATAAGAGAAGTGGAGGAAAAATTGGGAAGAGAAATGAGAATGATGCAAGAAAATTATGAAATGAGAATCAACAGCATGACTGAGGAAAATAACACCTTAAAAAATAGACTAACTCAAATGGCAAAAGAGGCTCAAAAGGCCAATGGGGAGAGGAATGCCTTAAAAAGCCCACTTTGCCAGATGGAAAAAGAATCTCAAAAGCTCACTGAGAAAAATCAATCCTTAAGAATTAGATTGGAGCAAATGGAAGCTTGTGACTTTATGAGAAATCAAGATGCTGTTAAGCAGATCCAGACAAATGAAAGAATAGAAGACAATGTGAAAAATCTCATGGGAAAAACCACTGACCTGGAAAATAGATCCAGGAGAGATCATTTAAAAATTATTGGACTACCTGAAAACCATGATCAAAGAAAGAACCTAGAAATCATCCTTAAAGAAATTCTCAAGGAAAATTGCCCTGATGTTTTAGAATCAGAAGGTAAAATAGAGGTTGAAAGAATCTACCAATCACCTACTGAAAAAGATGCCCAAAAGAAAACTCCTAGGAATATTATAGCCAGGTTCCAGAATTCCCAGATCAAGGAGAAAATATTACAAGCAGCCAGGAAGAAACAATTTCAGTATTGTGGAAACACAATCAGGATAACACAGGATCTGGCAGCTTCTACACTGAGGGATCAAAGGGCTTGGAATATGATATTCTGGAGGGCAAAGGAGCTGGGATTAAAACCAAGAATCACTTACCCAGCAAAACTGAGTATCGTGTTTCAGGGGAAATTATGGTCATTCAGTGGAATAGAGGACTTTCTTGATGAAAAAACCAGAGTTGAATAGAAAATTTGACATTCAGATACAAGAAGCAAGAGATGCCTAAGAAGGTAAACAGGGAAAAGAAATCATAAGGAACCTATCAAGGTTGAACTATTTACATTCCTACATGGAAAAACGATAATTGTAACTTATGAAACTTTTCTCAGTATGAGAATAGTTGAAGGGAATAGAAATGTGTGTGTGTGTGTGTGTGTATGTGTGTGTGTGTGTATATATATACACACACATATATACACATACATACATATGTATATACATATACACACATATGTATATACATGTATACATACATATGTATATACATATGTGCACATACATACATATATATGTCTATATAGGAGGGTATATGGGAGTATGAATACATATGTGAGTGTGTGTATATATGTGTACAGGTATACATAGATAGAGGGCACAGGACCAATTGAATAGGAAGGGATGATACTTAAAAGGTGAAATTGAGAGGTGAGAGAGGAATATAATGAGAGGAGATGGGACAGACAGAATGGGTTAAATTATCTCATATAGAAGAGGCAAGGGAAAACTGTTACAATGGAGGGGAAGAACAGGAAGGCAAAAGGAAATGAGTCAACCTAACTCTCATTGAATTTGGCCTAGGGAGGGAATGACATACACACTAAATAGGGTATCTCACTCTACATGAGAGTAGAGGGGAAGGGGATGAAAAAGGGGATGATGGAAGAGAGGGCAGGTTGAGGGGGAGGGAAGTCAGAAGTACACACTTTTGAAAAGGGACAGTATCAAAGTAAGGAATAGAACAAATGGGGGGTTGGATAGGATGGAGGGAAATACAGTCAGTCTTTCACAATATATTCACTATGGAAATGTTTTGCATAGCTACACATGTACAACCTATATTGAATTGCTTATCTTCCCAGTAAGGGTGGGTGATGATGGAGGAAGGGAAAGAATCTGAAATTCAAAGTTTTAAAGTCAAATGTTTAAAAATATATATCTTTTTTATTATTGTTATTTTACATGCAACTGGGAAATACGATATACAGGGACTGGGGCATAGAGATCCACCATGCCCTACTGGAAAGTCAGAGGAAGCACTGGGGAGGATATAGGAGAGAGCAGATTGGGGGAGAGGTGTTCAGTGGGATTGCTGTTTTGGGGTTGTGGGTAGGGGGAAATGGGGAGAAAATTTGTAACTCAAATTCTTGTGGAAATGAATGATGTAAACTAAAAATAAACATAAAATTTAACTAAAAAAAAAAGAAAAATAAAGTGTGGTAGTACACACCTGTCTTCTCAACTCCCAGGGAGGCTGAAGCTGGGTAATCTTTTGAGCTTATAAATTCTAAGCTACAGTGGATTATGCCTACCTGGTTAGACATAAATATGGTAAGGAGAGGGGGAAGTAGTCCAGGTTGCCTAAGAAAGAAGAAACCAGCCCACATAAAACATGGAATAGGTCAGACAAAGACCCAGTGACAGTCAATAGTTGGATCAGGTCATGAATAGCCCCTGCACTTCTAGCCTGGGCTAAGTGGGGAAACCCCATAGAAGGAAAGGAAGGAAAGAAGGGAAAGAGAAAGAAAGAAAATTAAGCTTCACTTTAGATTGCTGGGCAGAGTTTCTTGAGCTCTTACACTGAAATAGAACCTGACTGCTTTGACAATGACTAATTTGAAATTTCATCAGTAATTATCAGAAATTTTCAAAACCCGCTCTTCCAGGTAGTAGAAGAAGCAGAAGCAGAATATCCCAGCTCTCTCACAGTTATGAGAATGAAAAAAGAACACCAGACGAGAGTAATGATCACAAAATCCAAACTGAAGCTCCAGTTCATCTCCGCACAAGGAAATAGTCAGAGGCTTTTAAACAATGGGTTAAGGGCCCAGCCAGAAAAGGTCTAGGGCAAGAATTTATTTAGCTCACAGGAATTCCAACTTGGAACGTGGGGACAAAATAGGAGAACCTGCAGCCTTCAGCTTTGTACAAGGGCAAATAGACAATAGTCCAGATCAGGGATTAGCCAAGGACTAGCTGTGCCATTCTGGCCCCAAACTAAGCCCCAGAATCTTTCAAGATGCGGCCTATAATTGGGATGTGTCTTGGATCAAACTATTCTGGCACAGACTACACTGCAAAGACCACCTTGGCATAGCATGCTGACCAGAGCTACACCTGAATCCTTAAAGAATATGGTGCCCATTACCAAGACTCTAGACAGATTGAGAGCCCATTTATTCTTTCCAAGAATGAACAGAGCCTGACTCTGACAAATAGTCCCAATTGTCAAAGAAAAAAGTGTTAATAGTATGCATTTTAGGCACAAGCCTGCCACACACATTTTTTTTTTTTACTAATTCAGTATTATTCTCAATCCAAGCATTTCTAACTTAGAGAAATGCCCAACCTGGCATAGTTCTCCCATGCTTAGGCATCTCTCTTAAGACAATTTGAAGTAATAATTATAGGAATCTTGAATAAGAAAAAGATTACAATATGTTAAAATGGAGTTTGGAATTAAATATGCTTCCATGCAATTCAGGGAATAAGGCTGGAAAGTGAGTAAAAAGAAGAAAGTAATGATGATAAAGATTATCTTTTCACCAGAGGCCAGGTGTGCCCAAGACACAAATCCAGAAGAAGACACTAATTCCATGTCATTGATAAGCAAAGCCTCAGAGAACAGATTTGTCACAAATTCTACTGGAATTCCTTGAAGAAATGAAGTAAGAGTTTAAAAATAACCATGTGAGTGAAATGAGAGTTCTAGAGAAAGAATTGGAAGGAGAAGAAACAAATTGGTTTGTTAAAGTGCCAAACTTTACTTCAGTAAACAGACTCCTTGAAAATTCATTTGGATCAAACAGAGATCAATGCTTCCATGACACAGCAATAAATATTACAACAAAATCAAAAGACTGAAAAAATAGAAGAAAATGTTAGGTACTTCCTATCAAAAACTGGAGAACAAGTCAAGGAGAGATAATTTAAAAATCATCAGATTCCTTGAATGCCATGACAATAAAAAGCATAGATAATATATATATTTTTAAAATCATCAATGAAAATGCCAAGGCTTATTAAAATAAAAGGGTAAAGTGAAAATAGAAGGGAGCTACTGGACAGCTCCTGAAAGAAACCGCAAAATGAAAATGCCAATGAATGTCATAGTCCACATTCAGACCTTCCAAGTCAAAGAAAAAATATTCAAGTAGTCAAAATGAAAGAGTTAAATACCAAGGGCCCCAAAACAGGGTCACACAAGACCTGTCCACTACAACTTGAAAAGAAAAGAGAGGTTGGAGTACAGTATTTCAAGAGGCAAAAAATAGAGTCTTACAACCAAGAAAAACTTATCCAGAAATCTTCAAACACAAGTAGGTCTTCCCTATCTTGAAAAATCCTTCACTTAATTCTGGTGGTTCATCTATTTATATCCTATTTGCTCTAATTCCTCTTAATGTTAAATTTTTCTAGTAAGAATTCTACTCCTTTTCATATTTTTACCAATATTATTATGCTATCCTTAATAATCTGTATTCTTTTTTTTTTTGGAGGGGGGAAGGCAAGGCAATGAGGTTAAATGACTTGCCCAAGGTCACACAGCTAATAAGAGCCAAGTGTCTGAGGCCAAATTTGAACTCAGGTCCTCCTGACTCCAGGGCTGATGCTCTATTCACTGTGCCACCTAGCTCCCCCAATAATCTGTATTCTTAAAAGTCACTATTGAAAGTCTTTTTCCTATTAGCTTCCATGATATTATGCTCTTCTGGCTCACTTATCTTTTTGTCCTCCCCTTTGCTGTTTCCTTTATTGAGTCATCTCCCTCTTCCTCCCTCCTAAATGTGCATGTCCCCCTAAGTTAGTGTTCAGTCCTTTTTTCTTTATACTACTTCTTTCTCTGAAATTGTGTCCACTTCCATAGCATCAAATAGCTCCTCTATGGTGATCACTTCAAAATTTCCCAGAGTTTCAACTTCTTAAGCTCGTATGATTCAGAATCAAAGGATTTGAGAGTTGGAAGCAACCACAGAAGGCAATTTACACAACAAGCCTTTTTATTATAAAATACCCAGTGAGTGGTTGTTCACCCTCTGTTTAGAGACCTCAGAGGAGAAAGAGATCTACCATCTCTCAGCACAAGGCATTCTACTTTTGGACAGTTCTAATTATTAGGAAGGTTTTCCTTATATCTAGCTTAAATCTGCCACTTTGTAACTTCCATTCTCTCCTTTGGAATAACCACAGAACAAGACCAATCCCTTTGCCACATGACAGACTTTCAAATGCCTGAAGATAGCTAAGATGTCTCCCCTGAGTATTTTTTTTTCATCCCAGTTAAACATGCCCAGTCTTTTCAACTGATTTTCTTGTCATGAATTCAAGATTCTTTACTACCCTGGTTGCCTCCTTCTGTATATTCTCCAATATATTGAGGTTGTTCTTAATTTGTGATGCCCAGATCTGAACATAAGACTGCAGACAAAATCTGACGGGCAGAGAATAGTGGAATTGTTCTCTCCCTATTACCGGAAGTTTTGCCCCTACTAATGTAGACCAACATTACATTAGCTTTTTTTTGGCTGCTACATCACATTGCTGATTCACTGAGCTTGCAGTTCATCAAAATCTCCAAATTCTTTTCAGAACTGTTATCTATTCATGCTTCCCCTGTCATATTTATGGAGTTGATTTTTTTTTGTACCCAAATGCAAGACTTTATTACTACTGAATTTTGTCTTACTACTGAAATTTTGTCTTACTACTGAAATTTTGTCTTACTACTGAAATTCCCCTCAATAATCTAGAAGATCATCAGAATTATCCTTTTGGATCCTGTCATCCAGTGTATCAACTATCTGTCCCAACTTTGTGCCATCTGCAAATTTGATAAACATGACAGCTATTATTTAAAGTGCAGCTCCCTGGGGTAGACCTTTTATCACATTGACATTGAACCATTAATAACTACTCTTTGAGTCTGGTCATCGAACTAGTTCTGAATTCATCTCATAGTATTCTCATCTAATCCATTTCTTGCCAATTTTTTCTACCATAATAGCATGAGATACTTTATGGAAACCTTTGCTAAGATCTAAGTACACCATGTTTAAAGCATTCCCCTCATCTACTGATTTAGTAATGCTATGGTGTCCAGAATTGAACACAAGACTCCAGGTGAGGTCTCACAAGGGTAGAATACAGTGTCAAAACAAACAAACAAACAAACAAACCAAAAAAGAAATTACATGAGTCTGACATAAATTGTTTCTGATGAAGCCATGCCTGGTGCTTTGTATTCAATGCTTCCCTTTCTAAATATTTGCCTGCTGTTGCTTTTTCATGAATTTTCCTAGGAATTGAAGTTAAATCTCTCTCTTATCAATTCTCACTGCCCCTTCACCCCAAGCAGTGGTTCTATCCCTTTCCTGAGTCTCCTATTTTCAACAATTTTGCTCAAATTAAAAAAAAACAAAAACAGTCCACCACCATTTTTGTTGTCCTTAGCTTTCTTTGCTATCTTAGTTCATTTTTACCTAAGCATGCCTATGTTATTCATACAGGAATATGCCATGCTTTGCTGTCATACCTTTTGTACATATATGCCTTTCTACAATCTAAGCTGGTCAGTAAGTTCCTTGTGCAAATGAACACAATGTTTCATTAGACTTCAAGGGCAGGAACTGTTTTCTTTCCTGTATTTGTATCCACAAGACTTAGCAGGGTTTCTGGAACTTAGGAGGTTCTTAACAAAAGTTTATAAACTTACTCAATGACTCCAATCAAAATGAATTTCTCTCCTTTTCACTTGCTGGCTGTCTTTGTATTCATGGTTTCTGCTATTCCTTAGGCCAAACTTTTCCTGTTGGGCTCATTTCCCCTTCTCTAAATCTAGACAAAACTTATGTATTTGTCAAATTCCAATCCAGATCCTCTTTTTACTCTTGATCCTTCCCTGAACACTCCATTTGGAAGTGATCTCTTCTTTAAACTGCTGGAACAGGTGTTGTAAACACCACTCACTGGTACTTTTCCTTTACCAATTTGTGTGTTAGTCATTCTGCCCCCCCCCCCCAAGTTTATGTCTTATCCCCATATTGAGGTCATAAATCCCTTCTATTGCCCTGAGCACCTAGCACAGTGTCTAGCCCCTAGTAGTTGTTTGATAAATTTTATGGAATAAAATCTCTAATGAATAATTTCCTCCCTAAAATCTTTTCTGATACTTCCAACTAGAGGTGAACCTTCCTTCATCTGATCTCTTCCTCTGTACTCTTATGGAATTCTAATTTTTGTTAAATTTGTCAACATGTATTTCTAGTCATCTCCAGTAGATTTTAAGTTTGTTGAAGGTATTGACTGCATTTTATTTATATTTGATTCTTCTGCTCTTCCCATCTATTTTCTACCTTTGACAGGACAGGCAAATAACTGCCCATTAATTAATGAATGAAAGACATGGTTGCTACCATGCATCTAGACCCGGCTGGTATCTTAGAACTTGTGTAATCCAACCCACTCCTTTTCCAGATGAGAAATCTGAGGCCTAAGGCAGTTAAGTGAATTTCCCAGATAATGTGGCAGAACTGGGATTCCAACCAGATCTTCTAACTCTAAATATAGCACTCTTCTGAACACAGCATGTGCTTCCTTGACATAACCTTAAAACTTAATAATAAACCATAATCAAAACATTGTAAAGGACAAACAAGGAATTGCTAGAATTAAAGGAAAACTATCTAGCATTTGTATAGGGCTTTAAGGTTTACAAAGCCCTTTACAAACATTAACTCATTTTATCCCCACAACAACTGTGAGAGGTGCTTATTATCCCCATTTTAAGATGAGGAAACTGAGGCAGAATATATAAGTGACTTGCCCAAGGTTACACAGTTAGTAAATGTCTGGGGCCAAATTTGAACTCAAGTCTTCCTGATTGCAAATCCAGAACTCTTTCCACTGTGCTACCTAACTGTCTCTGCCTTTAAGCTATAGACTGTGTTGGTATTATTATCGGTGAAATAATATGAATTCTGTGATACTGGATTTTCTTTATCAGCAGAGAGATCAGCTACACCAGCGTTTCAGTTTTGTTGTTCATTTGTTTTGTTTTTCAGTTATATCTGACTCTTTGTTAAACCCATTTGGGGTTTTCTTGGCAAAGATATTGTATTGGTTTGCCATTTCCTTCTCCAGCTGATTTTACAGATGAGGAAACTGAGGCAAACAGGGATAAGTGACTTGAGCAAGATCACACAGCTAGTTTCTGAGGTTAGATAGGAATTCAGGAAAATGAGTTTTTCTGACTTATGTCCAGGGCTTTCTCTTTACTATACCACTTAGTTGCACCAGAGTTAGAGCTGTCATTAAATCTTAAGCAGTTGAACAAAATGAAGTAAGCAGATCCAGGAGAACATTGTGCACAGTAACAGCAATATTATATCATGATCTACTGTGAAGGAAAAAATTTATCTGCTGTGATCAAGACCATGACTCAAGACAATTCCAAAGGACTCACAATGAAAAATACTCTCCAGTTCCAGAGAAAGAACTGATGAACTCAATGCAGATTGAAGCATATTTTTTTACTTTCTCTAGTTTTATTATTTTGTTTTGTGTTTTCTTTTGCAATATGGAAATATGTTTTACATGACTTCATATGTATAACTGATATAAAATTGTTTGTCTTGTCAGGATGGGGATGAGGTGGGAGGAAAGGAGAGAATTTGGAACTTGGAATTAAAAAAAATGATTGTTAAAATTTTTTTCACACGTAATTGGGAAATATTTAATGAAATAAGTAAAAATAACTTTAAAAAAAGCTAAAGATGAAGGTATTAGGGTGAGCTCTGAAGACCTTAGCCAAGTTGGAAAGCTTCATTGAACCAGGATAGGGAGCTCCTGGTAGATGGCTGCTTATAAGGACCTACTTCCCTCAAGCCAATAGTATGAGTTGATAAGAGTCTCTCAGAAAATAGGAGTGAATAGGACAGGGGGATCAGGATAGGAAGAATTTCCAATGGAGCTAGAGATGTCTTCTCTAAACTATGATTTCTTGGAAAACTTAATGAGATAATAGGAATGAATTTATTTTTTACTATGACAATCATCAAGAAAAACAAACAAGAAAAGCGCGGGTCTCTACACAGCAAGATGGCGACACGGATACCTACTGTAGCATCAAGCCGATGGCTTGAAAGTCTTCGAAAATGGTATTATAGTGCTACAGGATTCAACAAACTTGGGTTAATGCATGATGACACACTTTATGAAAATGAAGATGTTAAAGAGGCTTCCAGAGAATCTGTATAATGATCGAATGTTTCACATCAAGAGAGCTCTGTACCTGACCACGAGGTGGCAGATCTTGCCTAAAAACCAGTGGACAAAATATGAAGAGGACAAATTATATCTTCAACCATATCTGAAGGAGGTTATACGTGAAAGAAAAGAGAGAGAAGAATAGAATAAGAAATAATCATGTCAAAAAAATCTATCAATACATTAGGCTTCAAATATTTTTAATAAGTATGGTTGTGCAAAATATGAGGTTAACTAACCATTTGTAACTGTGTGCTGCAAATGTAATTTAAATAAATGACTATCATAGGAACTTGTAAACTAGAAAACTGCATCAGACTATCTTGAAACTTGCTGCATTCACATTAAATTGGTGTTACATATAAAAAAAAGAAAAACAAACAAGTTGAAATACAAAAAGGTGTGTATATGCTAAATTAAATAAATTGTATACATTACGTTTAATAAGGGAGTAACAAAAAAGCGGGGGGGGGGGGGAAGAAACAGGTGCAGCACAGAATGAGTTATTCATGATTATGTGCTGTAAACCCCATGTCTTGCCCTTCATAAAGGAATTGGAATACACTTTCTCTCTCTCTCTCTCTCTCTCTCTCTCTCTCTCTCTCTCTCTCTCTCTCTTTCTCTGTCTTTTGGATCATAGAGTTAAGTAGATTTTTCTTTTCCTCTTATGACCCTAGGAAATTTACACCTTCTAGTCTGCATGCCACTTTAACAAGAACAGGAATCTAATTAGCAGACCCCCAAGCTCCCAGCACAGATTCACTTACTCTGTTCCTTTCTACCCTCACTCTCTACCTTCCCAGAAAAGCTGAGCCATGCTTCTCCCTCCCCACCCCAGACCCTCCCCACCCCAACCCCCACTAGTTCTTAGTGACCTTTTCATTGCTTCTTTCATGGGATGCAGGGATGTGGCATCACTGGTCATCTTCATGTAAAAAAAATGATAAATATTAAGACACTAATATAGATTTGAGTCCAGTCTTCCTCTCCAGGAATAGTGAGCAACAGCATTAATATAGGATATAAATTCACCCTGAGGTCACTCAGCACTGAAAGCTTTTAATAGCCAGGACACCTAAATATAGTTTCAAAGAACAGACACGCAAACACAGATGCCTAGGAACACACCACAATCTTTGCCTTGATTAGTAATCAGCCTTACTACACTAATATATTATTCACAGTTGGGTATAGTTGTGGCAATGTATGTATCTGCAAATACACGCACACAAAATTATGTAGTGCCCCACATAAAAAGGAGAGGTGAACCTGGGACAAATATGAATTACTCTGAAATTTTAACACTTCCATGAGTTGTATGTTTACAAAGCATTACTTTTTAAGAGTAATCCCAAGCCCTTTAAAAGGTATGTGATATGCATAAAGGTATGACTGTCATCATCAACAAATACTTATCTGTGCCTGTTGTATCCTGGGCAGTAGACTGCATGTAGGTGACCAAGGTGAATTGGTGCTTATCCTCATAGGGCTTACAATATAGTGGAAAACACAGGATACACACAGACTTTGTATGGATCCTTGATTTCATCAGTTTGGGTGATCCTTCCAAGACTTCTGGTCTTTGCAATGCTTCATCATGTTTCCCCCTAAAAAGAAAAACCTCCTTAAAGTTTCAACCCCAAGTCACTGAGACCTTCCTTTTCCTCTTTTAGGTCTTTTATTATTTCATGCTTGTTATATTACTGGACCATTTTTTTCCTAGCTGTTATCATCATCATCATGATTATTAGCATTTATATAACATTTTAAGGTTTGCAAAGCACTTTCACTCATTTGGTCCTTACAACAATACCGTGAGATAGGAAATAACATTATCCCCACTTTATGGATGCAGAAATTGTGGCACAGAGAGGTTTAGTGACTTGCCCAGAGTGACATAGCTAATAAGCATCCAATGCAGGATTTGAATTTAGATCTTCTTGACTTTACGCCTGCTTAATGTTATATAATAGTTGTATGGCCTGGGGCAAGTTACTTAACTGCTTTCTGCCTAGACAAGTTTTTTTTCATCTGGACAAACAGCAACCTCTGTGAGTAGAGAACTTCCAGTTGGGCAACATAGCTTTCTTTCTTCCTTTCTCTTCCTTCCTTTCTTTTTCTTTCTTTCTTTCTTCCTTTCTTTTTCTTTCCCTCTTTCTTTCCCTCTTTCTTTCTTTCTTTCTTTCTTTCTTTCTTTCTTTCTTTCTTTCTTTCTTTCTTTCTTTTTTTCTTTCTTTCTTTCTCTTTCTTTCTTCCTTTCTCTTCTTCCTTTCTTTTCTTCTTCCTTCCTTTTTCTTTCTCTTTTTCATTCTTTCTCTCCTTTCTTTCTCTGTCTCTGTCTCTTCTCTTTCTTTCCTCCTTTCTTTCTCTTTCTTCTCTCTTCACACTGGGTATCACACATCTTACCTACCCTGGTAACTCTGCCCAAAGGGATTGTAAATTTTAATCTCTGAAACTTTTTTGGGGGGGGTTTCTCTTAAAAACCAGCCTTAACCCCAAGTCACTTTGGTCCCAGATCAAGCTTCACTTGATCACTATCTGGGCCCTGATTGGCTCAAAATGAATGTAAATAACACTTGTTTCTGTCTTGACCAGAAACCCAGATCTATTTTTTTCCCAGAGGCCATTCTTTGCCTCATTTTTTATTAAGCCTTAATCAGACATGTTAAAGACTTTGGCTTGAAAAGGCCCAGGTTCCCCTCTGCATCCTGGGCCATCTCCAGTTGTCCTGATCCTTATGTGGCCACTGGACCCAGATGGCTCCAGAGGAGAAAGTGAGGCTGGTGACTTTGCATAGCCTCCCTCACTTAAATCCAGTTCACTTGCATGTCATGACATCACCTCCCTGTTGTCATGGTCCTCTCTGAGAATGAAAATAAACAGTAGCAAGCCTCAGTTTTCTCATCTGTACAATGGGGATTAGAATGGTGCCTATCTCCCAGGATTACTGCAAGGACAAAATGGGATAATATATACCAAGTGCTTTCCAATACTTAAAGTTTTATTTAAATGCTACGTCCTATCATGCTGACCCTTGATGACTTTTACACCAATTCTAGCAAGTAAGTCATTGTTGTTAACATGCTGCAGCTTGATTATGTGCACCAAGTCCTATCATTATTCTTTGAATTATCTAGAATTTTAATTCTTCTAAGATTGTGACAGTCCCTAATTCTCAGCCATATAATATTATTGGAAGACTATTGGTTGTTTTGGAAAAAATGGGCTTTTGATGCAGAAAGTATTTGGGGATCATTGAAAACATTAGGAAATTTCTCAAATATAATTCAGCCCGATTTCCTTCTCCTACTCAATTCTGGGTGCTGCCCATTCTCCATCTGCAGCTCTTTCCCTACAGTCCTACAGTTTTTTGTGTATGCTGTGTTCTCATCAGACTCAACTCCTGGCTTTTCCCTGATCTCATCCTGTACCACTCTGTCTCTGTTATTTATGTAGAGCACCCCTCATGGCTACACCACATTCTATCCATACCCCAATCCATTGAAATGCTTGATGTAAAACTAATGTATGTAAAGGGCTTTGAAAACCATATATCAGCTCTTATTGTTCTCTTCCTTCCAGTGCCAATTCAGGTCCCAACTTCTCCATGAAGTTTTCTCTGAGCCTTCCATAGTACTTTACATTTCTCTCCTGCTCCTATCAAATTCTGATGTTCCATCTTTTTAATGTATGTGTCATATTCGCCATAGTAGATTGTTAGCATCCTGAGGGCAGGGAGTGGGTTTTCCATCATTGTAGCCTCTGCACCCACCAAACACTTGGCTCAGAGTAGACACCTAAGACCCTAGAGCATAACAAATTGAGATCAGGCCTCCTCACCTTGGCACTGGACCAGAATACAGGAGGAACCAGATTTTTATGCATTAAATGAAAACAATTAACAGGATATAAACCAGGATACAAGATTAGGTCATCTGATTTCTTATTAGAAAAAAAAGATTAGGGGCTTTCTAAGTTGGGGGGGGGGGAGAGCAAACAGGTGCAATTCCCTCAAATCAGAGAAATAAGTGTCCCATTCTCCCCCCATGTATCTGTATTCACATAGTAGGTGTTTAATAAATGTTATATTAACTTACTGACATATTTGTTGAATTGAATTGAATTGACCAAGATGCACATGTTGATGTAACATGATGTAATCTAACATCCAGCTGTATACCATATAGTCCATAACAGCCATCTATCCCTTTCTGTCCACTCACATGGCCTCTGTCCTAGTTTAGGTTCTTA
The DNA here is from genome assembly GCA_011680675.1 of Gymnobelideus leadbeateri. Classification (NCBI taxonomy): domain Eukaryota; kingdom Metazoa; phylum Chordata; class Mammalia; order Diprotodontia; family Petauridae; genus Gymnobelideus; species Gymnobelideus leadbeateri. The sequence continues at coordinate 116,958 of WOXC01001422.1, read as the reverse complement.
ACCCTCTCACTTGGCTAACTGGAGTAGCTTGCACACTGCCGCCAGTCTTTCCCCTCTCCAATCTTCCTCCTCATAGTTACTAAATTGACATTCCTAAAATACAAATCTGGCCATGTCACTCCCCTTTGCAAGAAAATTTAGTGGTTCCCTTTTGCTTCCAGAATAAAAAACACACTTTTAGTCACTTAAAGCCCACAAAAATATGGCTACAATCTCTATTTCCAGTTATTTGCTGTCCTCCATGCATCACATTCTACTTCTCACCTCTTTTTGCATAGGCTTTCCTCCATCCCAGGAATGCTCTCTTTCTTCCCCTCTCTCTACCTCTTGGAATCACTCCTACTTTACAAAATTCAGCTAAAGAGCCATACAAGCCCTTTTCTAAATTCCCCATTTCTTAGTGACCCCTCTCCCAAACCGTTCTGCATTATCTTATTTATTTTCATGTTGTACTCCCCTAGTAAGTATAAGGTCCTTTAGGACAGGGATTATTTTAGGCTTCATCTTTGTAGGGCCACAGTGCCTAGCACATAAATATTTAATAAATGCTTGTTAGATAAAATTGAATTAAAATTATCCAATATGGATTGTTAATCTAATCTCTTTTGTATAATAGGATTTTGTTAAGGAGGATGATCTTCAAGTGCCTATCAGATTCCTGTGGAGTGACTGAATGAGTATGTGACTGGTATAATTTAAAATAACCAAGGAAACAAAAGGTTTAAGCTTCCGAGCACATTAATTGCATATCAAATCGGGAGTAGGCTTCCTCAGCTTGTCACTGGATCCCAAATTCAGGGAGAGATAGATTTTTATGCATTAAAGGAAAACATGATATAATTAACAGGACATAAACCAGGATATAAGATTAGGCTATCCGATTTGTAGTTAGAGAAAAGATTAGGGGTTTTCTAAGTTGGGAGGGGGAAAGGAAAAAGGTGCAGTCCCCTGAATCAGAAAAAGAGGTGTTCTACTCCCCTCAGTCCCCATGTCTGTATTCAATCAAAAGAACAAGGAAACAGTAACTGATTGAACAGTATGGGGCCAGTTTTCATATGTGGGTTACATGAAATATATAATTGTGAGAAAACTCCTTGTATATGTCTTTAAATCTGATTGGGTTTCTGATCTGGTTCCTTAGTTAAGGGTCTCTAAGGTAGAGGTCAGCTTCCCAGCCACGAAGGGCTAGGTTCAAACAATGAAATAGTTTTTCTCATAATTCCCACAATTGAATAAAGTTTTCTCATAAGACAGAAATTGGACTAGACCCATAAATGGATAGAAAGAGGACTGAGCTAGATCCAGAATTGATTCACAAGATGGCCTCTGTATGGTTCACCAAATTCCAACAATTCTCTCAAGTGAGAGGTTGTCAAGAAAATGCTCTGTAAATTTTAAAATAGTACATAAATGTGACTCATTGATATAATCCAGGTAACTAGTACAGTGTCATTTTCCAGTAGGTGTGCTTCCCACCATCAGAAGGAAATCCTTCTTTTGCCTGGACCTTAACATAGGATGTCTTCCAAAATACTAATAAACAACTTAAGTGGCTGTGTATTTCCCTATACATATATTAGAATTAATCAATATAGTTTTAGCTCTTTTCTTACTTAGGTCTGTAGTTATCCAGCCAGTATGCAAAAAAGACCTCTCAGTTCAAAACAAATTTTTTTCTAACCTTATTTGCACCCTTTTCAACAGGAAGTATACCATGTTGTTTTGATATTGAGGTTGGGGTTCATAAATTCATTTTACTTCCTTACCCAGGCAGCTAGAGCTAATTTGATGCAAATTACTTTTAAGCTTTAATAAGCAACACTTTTAATTAAGCAACACTGGAAGTGTAGAGTAGATGCTAGGTAGCTAGCATCCTCTGACTTACTTTCCTGCCACTAAGTATAGGTCCATGGACCCCTTAGACAAAGTAACATTCTAAGGTAGTGGAAGGTATAAGTCCAAGGGGAGACTCACTGGGTGGGGGTGAGGGTCGGGGTGGAGCTGGGGTGCCTGATGTCCTACAGAAGTGCAACTTGATTTAGGCCTTGTAGGAAGAGTAGGACTATAGGAGTATAATTTAGAAAAGGAAGGAAGCTTATCAAGACCATCTTTTCTAATTTCCTCATTCTAACGTTCCTCAGAGAAGTGAAATGACTTGCCCAAGGACACATGGGGACTTGGCAGAGGATGTAGAGGATTGAGATAGTGTTCTAAACAGAGGGAATGAAGTGTGCATCACATATTTAGAGAATAATAAGCAGATATTTGACTATAGCTGAGAGACCATGTAGGATAATTGAAGGAAATTTATTTGGATAAATAAGGACCAGATTTTAGAGATGTAAAATCCTAGGTTAAGGCATTTGGACTGCCTCACACAGTAATATTTTATTGCATTCATGTATTACAAACATTGAATTTGTTTAGACAGTCTCCAAATGATGGGAATTTACTTTGTTTCCATTTCCTTGCTACTACAAAAAATGAGCTTGCATTTAATTTAAATGAGAAGATCCTTACTAACAGAATGGCTGCAGCGCCCCTAATACACTAATCTACAAATATATAAAGTAGCTGATTCCTTTCATTATCTGATTATATTCTGGATGTTGGGTGTGCAAATTACTTTTTTTGGGGGGGGAGGGGTTATCCAAAACAGAATTAGAGAACAGAAAAGAAATTTTCAAAGGATGCTCAAGTTCTGCCCAATCTAAACAGGGTAAGGAACCTAATGAAGAAAATGTCTCCCTCTAGTGATGAGAAAATCAGCGATTCCATGGATCAAAAGGGTCCTCTATTTTTCCTATAAAGCCAAAGATGTGATCTGGTTCAGGGAGGAGAGAAGCTTGCACTGATCAAGGAGAGGCTGCTAATAGGGTGGCAGGGGGTGCCCTTCTTCTCAAAAATACTTTGTTCACCATTGTATACAGTAACAACAAAATTGTAATGATGATCAGATGTGAAAGACTTAGATACTCTGATCAATACAATAATCCAAATCCAAAGGACCCATGATGAAAAATGCTGTATTTGTGACGACTAACCTTGATAGACTGGACTCCTCTTGGCAATGTAAGGTTATAAGACAACTCCAAAAGACTCATGATGGAAAGAGATATCCACATCCAGAGACAGAACTACAGAGTCTGAATGCAGATTGAAGCAAACTACTTGCTCTCTCTCTTTTGTTTTTTTTTCCCTCTTTCCCATTGTTCATTCCATGGGTTATAATCCTTCTTTACAACCTGACTAATGTTTAATGTGAAGGTATTTGTAGATCCTATATTTTATTGCATGCTGTCATGGGGGGTGGGGTGGGGAGGAGAGGGCGAGGGATAAAATTTGAAACTCAAGGGACTGTGGAACTGAATGTTGTAAACTAAAAGTAAATTAGTGAATTAATTTAATTTAAAAAAAGAAAAAAAGAGAAAATAAAAATGCTGTCTACCTCCAGAGAGAGAACTGATGAACTGAGTGCAGGTTGAAACATACATTTTTAACTTTGTTTTTTTGCAACATGGCTAATATGGAAATGTTTAGCATGACTTCACTTGTACAATTGATGTATTTCTTGTCTTCTTAATGAGTGGAAGAAGGGCAGAAGGGGGGGAGAAAATTTGGAACTCAAAATTTTAAGAAATTATTGTTTATGGGGGCGGAGTCAAGATGGCGGAGTAGAAACAGCATGTCCAAGGCTCTCTCCCCCCAGATCACCTCCAAACTATGTAAAAGGGGACTCTGAACAACTTCTGGAGCCCCAGCACCCACAGAACGACACAGAGAAGCTAACCTCCCGCTGAGGACAGCCCAGCAGCCCTGCAGGAAGGACCAGTGAAGCGCTCTGGGAGTCAGCAGCGCAGTGAGTGGAAAGCCGAGCCCAGGTCCGCATGAGCCGAGGTTTTAGCCCCAGGGCGGCCGGGCCAGCAGCCAGCTGGAGGGACCCCAGAACACCAGCAGCTGTGGTGATTCCAGAATTGTCAACACAGACATGCCTAGGACAAAGTGAGAGGTTAGTGCCCTATGAACTTTGGGACCAGTATTTGGGGAACGCTTTGGCTTCCTCCCCTGGGGGCTAGAAGCCGCTGAGGAGACACGCCATTTTGCAGTTTTCAGTGGCGGCTCCAGCTCCTGGCCTGCGAACTGTAGGGAGATCCAGCGATCAGTCTTGGGGGGTAATGGATCTTGCTTTACCCTCCCTGGATCTGGATTGTGGTCTGGGTTGGAGGTTGTGGGGTGGGTATCCAGCTTGCCAGAAACGGAAGTTGTGAAGACCCCACACGTTCGGGACGGAAGTTCCCCTGTCTGGAGGCAGAGTCCTACTGTGGCAACAAGCCCAAAAGTCAAGTAATTAAGTGGCAACATGCCTAGGCAAAGGAAACAAAATAAACAGAAAAATGAAACATTAGACTCCTATTTTGGGGGCAAAGAGGATCGAAGCATGGAACAGGAAGAGGACTGTGAGGTCAGAAATCCTGCTCCAAAAGCCCCAAAGGAAAATATGAGCGGGTTACAGGCCATAGAGGACCTTAAGGAGGACTTTAAAAATCAAATAAGAGAAGTGGAGGAAAAATTGGGAAAAGAAATGAGAAGGATGCAGGAAAAGTATGAAATGAGGGTCAACAGCCTGACTGAGGAAAACAACACCTTAAAAAACAGACTAACTCAAATGGCAAAGGAGGCCCAAAGGGGCAATGAGGAGAAGAATGCCTTAAAAAGCCAAATATGCCAGATGGAAAAAGAATCTCAAAAGCTCACTGAGGAGATTCATTCCTTCAGAGTTAGACTGGAGCAAATGGAAGCTAATGACTTTATGAGAAATCAAGATGATGTTAAGCAGATCCAAACAAATGAAAGAATAGAAGGCAATGTGAAATATCTCATGGGAAAAACCACTGACCTGGAAAATAGATCCAGGAGAGATAACTTAAAAATTATTGGGCTACCCAAAAGCCATAATCAAAGAAAGAATCTAGAAATCACCCTTCAAGAAATTCTCAAGGAAAATTGCCCTGATGTTTTAGACCCAGAGGTCAAAATAGAGGTTGAAAGAATCCACCTATCACCTGCCAAAAAAGATCCCAAAACGAAAATTCCCAGGAATATTATAGCCAGGTTCCAGAATCCCCAGATCAAGGAGAAAATACTACAAGCAGCCAGGAAGAAACAATTTCAATATTGTGGAAACACAATCAGAATAGCCCAGGACCTGGCAGCTTCTACACTGAGGGATTGAAGGGCATGGAATATGATATTCCAGAGGGCAAAAGAGCTGGGAATGAACCCAAGGGTCACCTACCCAGCAAAACTGAGTATTTTGTTTCAGGGAAAATATGGTCATTCAGTGGAATAGAGGACTTTCAAGCATTCTTGAGGAAAAAACCAGAGTTGAATAGAAAATTTGACATCCAGACACAAGAAGCAAGAGATGCCTGAGAAGGTAATCAGGGAAAAGAAATCAAAAGGAACTTATCAAAGTTGACCTATTTACATTTCTACATGGAAAAACAATAACTGTGACTGATGAAACCTTTCTCAGTATGAAAATAATGGAAGAAGGGTGTATGGTCATATGAATACATATGTGAATGTGTGTATATATGTTTACAGTTATACATGGATAGAGGGCATAGGTTGAATTTGTTGGGAAGGGATGATACTTAAGGGGTGAAATTATGAGGTGAGAGAGGAAAGTGGCAAGGGGAGATGGGGACAGACAGGGTAGGGTAAACTATCTCATATAGAAGAAGCAAGGGAAAGTGGCTGCAGGGAAGGGGAAGAATAGGAAGGCAAAAAGGCAAAACCACATTCTCATTGAATTTGGTTCAGGGAGAGAATGACATACATACTAAATGGGATATCTCAACCTGCAGCAGAATAGGGGGAAGGGGGATGAGAGGAAGGATGATGGATGGGAGGGCATTCTTGGAGGGAGGGGAGGTTGGAAGTACCCACTATAGAAGAGGGACAGGATCAAGTAGGGAATGGACCAGGTGGGGGCTGGGATGGGTGGGAGGGAATTATAAGCCCCCTTGTCCGATATATCTACTATGGTAATATTTTGCATAGCTATACATGTACAACACATACTGAATTACTTATCTTCCCAGAGGGAATGGGTGGCAGGGGAGGAAGGGAATGGATCTGAAATTCGAGGTCTTAAAATTAAATATTTCAAATATATATAAATACTATTATCAATGCTCTTTTGCATGTAATTGGGAGATGAGATGTGCAGGCATTGGGGCACAGAGATTCACCTTGCTCTAATGGAAAAGTCGAAGGGAGTATGGGAGAAGATATGGGAGAGAGCAGGATGGAGGAAGTGATATCTTGTGGGACTGCTATTCTGGGATGGTGGGTAGGGGAAAAACGGGGAAAAAATTGTAACTCAAAATCTGGCGGAAATGAATGATGTAAAACAGAAGTTAATAAAGCAATTGTTTATTAAAAAAAAGAAAAAGAAATTATTGTTTACAAGAGATTTTTTAAAGCTTCACCATACTTTGTTCCCTAAAAACTGTCTGTAGTGAGGCAAATGAGGTGGCAGTTGGTGCTAGAATTAACTGTGTCAGCCTTAAAAAACTGGTTAGTTGCAGTCATCTAGTTGGAAACCAATCTTCTTTTTTTTTTTTTTAAAGCAATTGGGGTTAAGTAACTTGCTCAAGGTTACACGGCTAGTCATTTTGATTTATGCGTGGGTGCTCATTTTCTGAGGCCGGATCTGATCTCGGGTCATCCAAACTCCGAGGCCGGCGCTCTTACTCACTGCGCCACCTAGCCGCCCTTTTAGGGCAATTGGGGTTAAGTAACTTGCCCAAGGTTACACGGCTAGGTTTTTGTGCGGATTAAGTGTCGGAGGCCAGCTCCGAACTCAGGTCCTTCTGACTCCAGGGCCGGCGCTCTATTCACTGCACCACCTAGCCGCCCCGAAAACCAATCTTCTAATAAAGCAGAGCAAGATGGTTCACTCTGGTAGAACAGACAACCTAAAAATTCAGTATACTGATGTGGGAGATTCTGAATATTTAAGCACAGATTCTGTTGGCTGCCTTTGTGTTTGTCATGCCCTCAAGCAGCTGTGATGGGGGTAGGGTGGGGGAGATGCTTTGGCTGGTATCAGTTTGTGGGAGCCAGCAGGGAGGACGGGAGCAACAAAGATTTGATTGAGCAAAGGGTAACTGTGACTTGAGCTGCTAGTATGGTGGGGGATTTCTTGTGGGGGGTTGGTTTTGGTTTTGGCTGGGCAATGGGAATGAATGCCAACTGTGATATGTGATAAACTAGTTCACAAATATTTGTGTCACTGTTATCAAGTTCCTAGACTCTACTGGTCATATCTTGAAGAAGGGAAGTAGGGTTAAAGATACTTATCAGATATTACTTTCCTTGAGCCTGAAGGCACCAAAATCATCATAGAACAAATCTATTGCTCTAAGAAAATCTGCTCCACCGGCAAACGGCAGGTAATTTGGTAACATGACACAGACCTACAAGTCATTCATAGTGAAACAAAAAGCTTAAAGTAACCCTTCTTTCTCAAAGCCTGCTCCTCCTCTCCCCCCCATCCCCGGGTGGTACAGTGGATAGAGCATGGGACCTGGAGTCAAGAAGACTTGATAAGTCAACACAGATCCTCTGATCTCTGATTTTAGATATGGTGGTCTTCCCACTACTGGGGAATGGCACCATCTTGTTCTTTCAGGGCATCTTGCCCTGTCTTTCTTTCCTTTCAATGTCCTTGAGGTTAATTTTAACCTGATACAATGCATAATTTGCTCTGGATTCCTCTATTGCTACCTGCTTCTTGTATTGTGCTCTTCAGCTCAAAGGGGTAGCACAGGCTGAATGAGACATTTAGCCTGAGGCTGCCGAATTCAGGAACATCCAGACTTTGACCCTGCATGCTGCATACAATGCATACAATCTCAATGTTGCTGACCTGTCATTTTGAGCACACTAAACCCTCTTCAAATTTTTTTCACTGCCTTGTGATCAGACTCTAAGTACCTAAACTTAAAGTCCCAATCTTACATGAACTCCTCTGGGCATTAGTTTATTTTTGATTTTTTTTTCTTTTGAGTTGTGGCTCAGTAGATGGACAATTTCTTAGTTTTAAGTTAGATATTGATAACAAATTTCTTGCAGTCATTCTCATACTCTGAGGCTGATCCTGACAATTTAAAGTAGGGCCACGTGGATAGTTTCTTCTGCTCTTATAAACAAGAGGCATTTATCTGTCCTATCTATATCAGTTTAGAAATGAAGGATCTAATGATGGGTGGCAACCTCTTTTCCAGTTATACATTTTTCATTTCCTCCTGCTTGGCATGGCATAATTATCCTGATGACAGCAGTTTAATTTCTTGTGATGGGATGATCTCCTTAGAAGTGAGGTCTCCTCTATGCAGTGAAAATTTAAAAAACAAAGCTCTGAGAGTAGGAATCATGTCTTATAAAATTTCTAGTGCTAGGTATATATATATATATATATATATATATATATATATATATATATATATCATGTCCTACTCAGCTGTGGAGTCTGTTGGTACTCACATTCAGTGTGATCATAATTATACAAATATAGCTCAAGCCCCCATTCAGTATTTTCTCCAAACAGACCAAAGAACCATGAACTAAATAGTAAGCATTTAATTTAGACCAAATGGCAAAGTAAACAACATGGGAAAGTCATTAATCATTCTTAATCCCCAAACACTTGAAAAGGTACAATTTCTTACAGACTCCTGTAATGGCAAGCATAGAAGTAGTTCATACCTTGTTTCAGCTATTGAATCAACACCTTGTTTCAGTTCAAGTTTCTTTTGAGCCCTGTATCAAGTCTGTTAAGAAACAGAAGGTATGGACCCTACAATTTGTGAACCCTAGAACTCATGAACTCCTGCAACAGGAAGGGGAGGGGCTAATGACCATATAAAAGGAGAGGCCCAGGGTTAGCTGCAGCAGAACTGAGAAGAAGACTCTTGTGGTGGCAGAGTCAAGGAGAAAACTTGTGGTATCCCGGCACTCTGTTCGTCTGCTCTGTCTGTGTTGATTTTGTGATACTTTGTTCAGAAGCCCTGGAACCTTACTAGAAGCCCTGAAAGAGGATTTTCTGGTTGTCTGTTTACAGAAGTCCTGGAGGAGGGTTTTGGAGGTCCTGGGACTTTACTGATGATTTGTGCTGACCTCTTGGACCTTATTTGTGGATCTGTGTTGATTTCTATGTTGATGATTTGTGTTGAGTTCTCAGACCTTATTGGTGGGTTTGAGTTGATTTCACAGGCAGATAGTGAATTGATGTTGGTGCCGGCAATGTTTATGTTCTGTATTGTTTCATGAAGCTTTTACTGCTCCTAGGCTCTTTTTGGTTTCAGTTGAAACTATTTTTTTAACAGGTGTGGGATACATAAAAACAAATAAAGTGAAAGAATGAGATCAAGACCTGCATTTGGTGAAGAGTGGGAAAAACCCACCTCATTTGTAGATTCCTTGTATAGGTTAGGTTGTTTCTTTTTATGTGAAACAAATGTACCACGCTAAACTGGCTCAAACAGCAGTTAGGTGTCCTAGTGATCAGAGTGCTAGGTTGTCATCATCTGCCTTTGTCCTTTGTTCTCGAAAAGGACTGTGACCTCAGGGAGGCATTGCCATGACATGCAAGTGAATTGGATTCAAATGAGGGAGGTCTGTGCAAGGTCACCAGCCTCACTTTCTCCTCTGGAGCCATCTGGGCAACTGGACAAGATCAAGACAACTGGAGATGGACCTCTAGAGTGCCAGGCCTGGAGTCAGGAAAACCTGAGTTCAAATCTGACCTCAGATACTTCCTAGCTGTTACCCTGGGCAATCACTCAGCCCTCTTTGCCTTGGTTTTCTCATCTGTCAAATGACCTGGAGAAGGAAATGGCAAACCACTCCAGTATCTTTGTCAGGAAAACTTCAAATGGGGTATTGGAGAGTTGGATAATACTGAAATGACTAAAGAAAAACAAACTGACTCAAATTCTCAGGGTAACCATGCATATCTTGTTCTTGACTCAATTGCAGTTGCACGAACAAACGAACAGTTGCTCCTCACTTTTATTAAAGGCTCATCTACTGGTATATAGCAAAAGGGTTTTTTGCTTTGTATTTTTTGATGTTGATAGTGCAAACCCATTTCCAACCAAGCCTGGGAAGGTTTTCCTGAATGATAAGTCTTCACTGATAGTTATGCTGTGTGCTGCATATTCAGAGGGAGAGGTGAGTACTGATTGGCTGAGAGACCTCTGAGGATGCTGGGCATGCTTGCAGAGGGGGCAGATACTTTTGAAGAGAAGTTTTGAAAGAAGCAGTCATGAGAAGCAAAGAAAGACTTCTGAGTGATGGACAGAAAATATCCCTGAAGCTGCAAAAATGTGAGAATCTGACTGCTCAAGCTATCTTTTGAATTCTAGTACTTTGCAGCCCCTAAAGACTACAAAGGAGTTTCTCCCACTCCCCACCAAGACTCTTTACTCCTAGGGTGAGCTGAGATGTTTTTATCTTGCCCTCCAGCTCATCTACCCTAATCTGTGTGACTTCTATGATTGCTGTTTACTGTTTACTTTGATAAAGTAGTTTATTACCTATTTGTGATAATCTTTTGTGCAACCAGCATTTGATGTATGTCCTTTCCTTGGGAGTCATCATGGTAAAAGACATCTCTGTTCAGGGTCCCAAAGTGTTATTAACCCCAAACAACGAATATTTGATGTGTAATAGATATACTTCTAGTCCAATGCCTCTTGAAGATAGGTGAGCAAAAGAGCAAATACTCAGTCAGAGGCCTCCCCTTCCTCCCCACAAAGGGGAAATGGCCCTCTCCCCATGGACGTAGATGGACCAGATCTCAGGTCAGATATTTATCCATGTCCTATGGGAGTCAGGTATATCTTTTTTATTGCACAGCCCAACCATCTATCTCCCTTTGATGTTAAACGAGCATTGTTTACCTCATATAAACTTTTTTGATCATGATGAATAATTTAAAACATATTGTTGTTCAGTTGTATCAAAATCTTTGTGACCCCATTTGGGGTTTTCTCAGCAAAGATACTAGTTTGCCATTTCCTTCTCCAGCTCATTTTACAGATGAGAAAACTGAGGCAAACAGGATTAAATGACTTGCCCAGGGTCAGACAGTGTCTAAGGCCCAATTTGAACTCAGGTCTTCCTGACTCTAGGCTCAGTGCTCTATCCACTGTACCACCTAGCTGCCAGGATTAGCTTTAGTCATCATTTGTAAGTTATTAAGTACCCTGGATATACTGGGTGCTGAACAGGACAGTCATAACTCTGAGGAAGCTGACTCCTGACTCTAGGCTCAGGACTCTATCCACTCTACCTGGCTCCCCTTTAAAAATATATTATTCTATTTTATTTGATATTATTTTATATGGTATCTTTGCATCTTTGTTAAGCAACTTGTTCTAGAATTTTCTTTTTTATTGTCATCTTTATCTAGTTTAAAAATTAACACCGTATTTGCCTCATCAAAGGTACTGAGTAATGTTCTGCCTTTCTCTCTTCAACTAGGTAACACTGGGGTTATTTGTTCCTAAGAAGTTTTAAAGAATTCTGCTGTGAATCTGTCTGTGGGGTAATTTTTAAATGAGTTGTCATGTTTCTTCCTTTGGAAAATTACACAGCATAAACAGGAGCAAAATTAATTTCCCAGTTCAACACCTCCTGATACTCTGGGAATAATGAACAGAAACAATATATAATAACCATTTTGGATGGAAGACTTCAGTGTACTGAAGGGCAGAGTTGGATTAAACCAGTTTTACCAAATAGCATTCTGTGACAAAATTTTACCAGTCCACAAAAATTTTGTTACCAAAGGTGCCTAGTTTATCATACCCTATAAACTTGAAATACTTAACTGTTTGTCCTTGCATTCTACTCTTCCCCACCCCCAACCTCCAGAGTTCCTTTCTCTGAATAGTCATCCTGAGGCTTCCAAGGCCAAATTACTTAACCATAGCAATAAAGAATTTCAGCATTTTACTGGTCTGTAGTATGATAAGAATCGGGAATTTAAATGACCTCAGTGTTTAGTCCTTTTATCTAACAGTGCTTACAATTTACAATACTGCCTAAAGCTAATTCTGTCAACTAGGTGGTAGAGTGGATATCAGACTCATCTTCCAGCATCTGACCCTGGAGAGATGGACAACATAAGGTGGGACCCAAATACACAAAAAGAGACAAGACTCTGCCTTTAAGGAGCTTACATTCTGACAGGGGAATATAACAACTAATAGAGAGTGATGGTCACAAGGAGGTAGATTTGATTTGGGAATACACAGGGATGGAGACTGGGGCATTGACATCCTTTTAGATATGTAGTGCTGATTTCATTACTGTTCCCAGAAAAGGGTGGGGGGAGGAGAGGCACCTCATGAAAATGGCAGCACAGTGTGTTGGGTCTGGATATGGAGAATCTTCTTCCATCAGGAGTGCAAGGCCCCAGTAGGTGTCAGAAGCAGAGGGTGGAGCACAATGTTTCACAAAATATTGAAGAACCAATGACGAATTCTTCTACCCAAAATGGATTTTAAATGATTTCTTTATTGAATTTAGAAGTCATTTAGGGGATACACAGATATAGAACTACTCTGATCAGCAACAAGGATCTTTCCAGATCCCTTTATCTTGGTGTATGAGAGCCAGTTCACTTTTTCCCCATGTTCAACAGTCAGCTTTGGTAAGAGTTCAGTACATGCTGTTTCTAAAGCATTATCATTTCCTTTTTGTTTGGAACAGGCTGATGTTTTAGTTTTTTTCCTATGGGTGAATTTTACAGGACTCTTCTGTTTTCCCCCAAGTTTGCTACTCACATCCCATAATATTACCTTCCCATCATTCCCTCCACTGAGCAGCAAATAGGAATCTGGAAGGAAATGTACTTGTGACACCCCCAGTGTGTGGCCCTTAAAGCCTAGTTCCTGTTCACATTTGATCCCCAATACTCTAAAAATTCGGACTTTGCCATCTTCAGCACCACAACTAAAAACATTCCCACAAGATGCCACGGAGAGAGAGTGAGCGAGGGCAGGATTAAAGAGTTGACCCGATGCCTGTTCTCCTGTCTCATCTGCTTCATCTTCCTGTAAGTTTGTCATCCAGAGTGGCCGAGCTTTCTGTAGGTTCCACAGCATTACCTTCAAATAAAAGTCAAAAGTCACGTATAATAACAACTCACATTTTTAATAGTCCTTTAGGGTTTGCAAGAAGCTTTCCTCGAGACAAATCTTGGGAGATATGCAATACAACTATTATCCTAATTTTGTGGGTGGGGAAATTAGCCCCAAGAAGTTCGATGACTGGTCTGTGAGTACAGATTTCTTGCTTCAAGACCAGCACTGTTTTCATTATGTTAGGCTGCTGCTTGTCATTCTTCCACACACAACAAACAGTTCTAGACGTTTTGCTCAGCAATCAAATTTAGTCAGTTATTTAGTCTTCTTAAACAAAAATGCAGATCTGACTAGAATTTGAGGATGCTAGCAGATCCCACTGAGATGAGAGAGGAGGGAGGGAGGGAGGGACAGACAGACAACAGAGCCCTGGGAGGGGCAGCACTACAACAGAAAAGCAGAGAGAGGCAACACCCTTAGACCACCAGTCCTCACAGCCTGTGGAAGCAACTCCTGTGGAGGAGGGCTAGTTGTCCCTACCAATTACCAATCAATTGCTCTTTCAAGGCTGGCAAGACAGCCAAAGCTGAAGCAACAAGGCACCCTGAGGAAGAGACAGGAAGCAGTATATACCAAGGAAATAAAATCACCACTGCCACTGCCCCCACCGCCTCCACAACACCCCCCATGAACCTGCATCTCCCTTCAGACCCCCATGGAGATGGTCCAGCACTCCGAACCCAAGAGCCCTGAGAATAGCAATGTCTCCAGCCCAGTGCCCTCAGCCATCATCCTGGTGAGATGAAACCTGGCACCTGCTCCTGCAGGTGCCTTAATTACTGGAGACCCAGAAAAGAAAGCTCTTGCCAACAAAGTCTTGGCACTGTCAAATGATTCCATATCAGAAACTGATGATTTTATCAACAAAAATGACATTAAAGAAGCATTGCTACTCGTTTTGTGCTGTCCCTAAGGACTGTGAGGCCCTTCCATCAGACTTCTAGCCTGAACCTTCCCCATGTGTTTTCAGTTATTAGAATGTTAGCACCTTGAGAGCAGGGCCTGTCTTACATTTCTTTTCAATTCCCCACTTCTTAGGGCTCTGCACATAGTAATGTTTCATTTATTCACTCTAAGGATTAAAAAACTTAACCACTACCACATAAGCCAGTATGATGGCCCTTTGATGAGAATACTGGGATACTTACTGGATCCAATAGCTTATCAGTATGGGTACTTCTTGTATCAGTATAGACTATACTGTCCATATGTTTTCGTAAATCCTCCACAAACGATTCACACAACATACACTGGAAGCTTTCCTCTTTTAATTAGAATTTAATTAAAACCCCCACACCAAATTATGTATAATGTTCCAAGGAGAGAATCTGAATGATTTCCAATTATTGATTCCAGTAATATTTTAACCTCCCAAAGAATATTGTCAAGCAGCATTTTTTCAAAATTATTCTACCATATTATAATGGCTTCATAAAAAGGTCTTTTAATCCTGCCCCAGTGCTTCTGCTAGGTTACCTTTCATACTCTGTATGTATCTTGTATAAACCCATTTATGTGCATCCTGTTTATCTCATTAAGATGTAAGATCCTTTAGGGCAGGGACTGTTTATTTTTTTCATTACTAAGCACAGTGCCTGGTACATAATAAATGCTTAATAACTGCTTGATTTCATTGATCTCCAGGTAAGTTCTGGCATTATGTATCTTACTATCATAGACACTAAGTTATGCTGGGAATAGACAATTATCCAAATAATCATGGTCTTGGACAATCTTATTGTAGTTTGGCTTTTCTAGCCTAGTCTTTTACAGGTCGTTTATTCCCTAGTCACCTAACCTCCTCCCTTTGTCTTTCTCCTGGTCTGGCAATTCCTATAGTTGGATCAATTTAGGCTGGATAGAACTAGTTTCCTACCTGGTTGGCAATTTCTTTTTTTTTTTTGGAGGGCAATTGGGGTTAAGTAACTTGCCCAAGGTCACACGGCTAGGTTTTTGTTGTTTTGTGTGTGTTAAGTGTCTGAGGTCGGATCCGAACTCAGGTCCTTCTGACTCCAGGGCCGACGCTCTACTCACTGCGCCACCTAGCCGCCCCTGGTTGGCAATTTCTTGACTGTGACCTCAGTAGAAGAAAATTAATCAAGACACACCTCAGCAGGACCTTTTACTCCCAAAAAACCCTAGAGGGGCTCTGATCTGGGAGTTGCCATGACCCAGAGCTGATTCAATCAGCCATGACACCCAACTTGATCTAGGAGCTTCCTAAAAGCATGGCCTCGAGAGTCTTAGACCACTGTCAATATTTTCTTACTGCTATAGCCTGAAGACCAATGTGCCTAAAGCTTCCTGATGGTATCCCTGGCTGGGTCTCCCTGCTTTTTCCTAAACTGTCTTTATTTCCTCTCCTCTATCTAAAAGTGAAAACATAACAAGATTTTTCCCCCTCCTTAAACAGCGAGTAGTATTATTTAAGTTTTATTCTAAAAATGTAATACTTTCTGTAAATTACACTGGACACCTAGACATGCATGCCTTTGTTTTCTGAATCAAAAGTGAACCACTGGATAGACAGGTTTGATGCTATTGATGCTATTAGCAATCTGACTTTTTAACTGAAGAGGTCTCTGATGGAATCCTAATAAAGGTGCCCCCTAGTCCCAATATTCTAACTTCATTATAGGCCTGGCCCCACTGAACAGCAGGCTTACTGTACCTACCTACCCCCCACCCCTGCCAATGTCCTAACTTCTTCATATATGCCTCACTGCTCACTGGAACAACATGTCCCTGAACTCTTAGCTCCCACAGAAACATCAGGTGTGTCCATGTGATGGGAACCCAGCTATTGCCTCTACCTTGTCACTGCCCCCAGACCCATTCCCACAGAAACAGGTGTGTTCTTGTATTCAATCACAATCACAACCATCCATCTAGCACAAGACAAGACCACGATAGCTAGTCAATTGGAGGGTAGCATGACCAGACTGTTTAACCACTGAACAATAAATGGGACCCCTTCACCATTACCTAACTCCTTAACAAACTTCTCTTGCCCTTTCAATATTAATCATTATATAATTATAGAATATATAGTACATTCTATGTAAATTTTGATTGTATAATCAGCATCTTTACCCTATAAAAATCCATCTTGCTCTCTCTGAATTTGCTGGTTCCTCTTGGAATTTAGCCCGCTTCATGAAAGGCATCAATCTCAATAAATGCCTGTACTTGTATTAGAAATAGTCTAACTCTGATTCTCTGAGACAGATCCACCACCACACATCATGGAACCCCAACAGGTTTTGGGTAGGCAGAGCCCCCACATCAACCATCTCCTCTTACCACATTAAGGCCATTTTTATAAACTCATTCTCAGGAGCTGTGACGTCTAGTAGCTACCAAGTGTCTTTCCTAAATTTGTGCTTCTGCTTGCAAGTCATTATAGGTGGAGACAGCTACATTTTATAAATAGCAGGCAACCATGAAGCAAAAACACACTGAGATCAAAGAAATATTAAGGAATCTAAACTACGAGATTAAACACTAAAACTAAGCTGAGGTCAAAGTAATTGGGAAGTAAAAGAAAATTCTGAAACTAAACTGCTGAAAAACATTTGGATATAACCAAGACCTTTTCGACACTACCCAGGTTCCTACATTACCTTTTATATTTGCCTCCCCAATGTCCAAACTACTTCTTCCCCTTATCAGACACTGTACACATAAAAGCATTTTCAACTGCTCGGTCAAATTCATGCTTCCCTTAAATCACTCAAATGTGTTCTCAGAAGTCTCAGATACCTTCAACAATAGCTAGTTTAAAACCCCAAGTTGTTACCAAATATTCTGGATTCTCAAACCATTCCTGCCTTACCTGAACACTCCGTTCTCTGCCATACCCTTTAACATCCCCCAAATGTTGAAAGGCTGGCACATTCAAATTCCCAGGCAAAGCACTCAGCCATATTTGTCAGTATCTGAAACTGGGACATGGAACTTTTTTTTGGGAGGGGGGCTGAAAATAGGGAGACAGCACAAGAAAAAGAGCATCTTTGGTAAAGATGAAACCAATTTAAGGAGTTTTAGGGCTGGAGCAGGGAGGTACAAAGGGAGGGTAAAATTATAAGAAAGTAGATGGGGTACTTAAGAAAACTAGATTTCTGGACAAGAACTTCTTTGGCAGATTGGCAGGTTAGTACCTTTCACAAGTAGGTTAAGTTGCTAACGCCTCTTCTGACATGAAGTTTGCCTAGAGTACACAAGGAACACAAGATATGCCACCCTCCTCTCCCGCTCTCCCCCCTAAAAAAAAATCTACTTCCTCTACATATTCTATCAGTCAGAGATTCATTTTAATTAACAATGTCCCCTTTTAAAATACAAACACTTGGGCAGCTAGGTGGCACAGTGAATACGAGTACCAGCCCTGGAAGTCAGGAGGACCCGAGTTCAAAGCAGGCCTCAGACACTTGACACACTTACTAGCCATGTGACTTTGGGCAAGTCACTTAACCCCAATTGCCCTCCAAAAAGCAAAAAAAAAAAAAAACCCAAAACCCCAAAATACAAACACTTTCTGCAAAGGGTAAGCCTTTCTGATACCAGCTCTACCACTAGGGAAGCTTCTCTCTCACTCAAGTCTGCTCTATGAGGTTATCGTCTTCTCTTTCTCCAGACACACCCATTGTGTAATAAAAGTCTGTATAAGTGAGAGAGAAGAAAAACAGTCAAATTTTCAGTTACAGAGATATTTGGTATTTCCAATCTTTTAAGGATTTTAATGAATCCCACTTTGGTCCTAAAATCTCCTTGCCCCTTTCAGTGAAAACTTCAGGAGAATATCTTTTAGCAGCTTGACCATCTAAGTCCCTAAACAGAGAGCTACTAAACTCATCTTTTACCTGCATGATCTACTCTCAGCTCTGAACCTCTATACTGGGTCTAGTGGCAGAGCAATGAGCAACTGGAGAAAGCTCAGCATGTACAGCAGGGGTAGAGAGTAAAAGGTTACAATGGTGCAAATGTGGTAACACGTGTCCAGGGTTTTGCAAACTTTAAAGTACTATATGACTGTTAGGTATTATTATCACCATCATCATTATTATTATTGTTATTCATCATCTATTTAAAATGAGGAGGAATAGTCCAGAATGGCTGGAAGAACTAGTAGAGGGTCTGAAAAGAATGGCCAGTGTCCAAGCTTTACAGTGGTAGCTGCTTATGTAATTAGCTACCTTTGGTAGTACAGGAAGTTCTTCTGCATGAGTACATGGGCTTTTTTTTTTTTTACCAACAGTAATGAACAATGTATGAAGTTCATAAAGGTCTTGAATAAAACTCAAGGGGTTTGAAGGTATCACAGGGATAAGAGATGGTATTAAAAACCACCAGAATCGGAGCTAAAGGGACTTAATTCACAGAATTAAGAGCTGGAAGGAATCTTAGAGGTCACCTAGTCCAGTGGTGTCAAACTCAAACAGAAAGTAATTCTTGTAGGCTGAATATGGACTTAGAAGACCACAATTAACACTGTCTATGACGTACTGCATTTTTAATTAAGCTGTTAAGCATTTCCCAATTACATTTTAACCTAGTTAGACATGGACCTCAAGTGTGACACCTCTGATCTAGTCTAATCTCCCACCCTGTCTGAAAGTCTCCTCTATGGAATCCCTGATAAGCTGAATCGTCAAACCTTAATTTAAACATGTGCAGGGGTGGGCATCACAGGACTGTCCATTAGACAGCTAGAGTAGTCAAGGTTCTTTCTTTACTGAATTAAAATGTACCTCCATGTGACTTTCACCTATTGTTCCTACTACTGGAATATCAGGAAATAGGTACATTCTTTCTTTTGTGTGATAGCCCTGCAAATATTTGAAGATTACCATCATCTCTTCTCCAGGTACATCATCTCCAATATTTTTTTGCATGAGATTATTTTTTAACTCTCAATATCCTGGTTATCCTTTCTAGTTGTTCTTTAGTTTTTCAGTGTAATTCTTAAAATGTGAGAAATCCAGAATCACTATAATGTACACTAACAGATTATAGTGGAATTATCAGTTTTCATAATTCTATAGTAAAACATGGGGCTAGAAGTAAGTGATTCAGCCCATTTCCAGCTCCTGGTTCCTTGGGTTACAAGGTAATGCTGTTTTCAGTCCGCTTTCCCACTAGAACAAAGTCAAATAATTAAATCCTTACATCTGAGGGATGATTCTTTACCAGTATAGTGACAAAGAGGGAAAGTCCATGGTTCATAAATAGGTAAGGAAAGTTGAAGCTGGGTAGAATAGAAAGATCTTTAGCTCAAATCGCTAATTTGATGTGATTAAGTAATAACTAGTTTAGCAATTACCCACGTACTGATTTGCAAAAATCACCTGCATGTCTAGTCCACATGACAATAGGCTCTGAGGTCTCTGAGGCCGAAAGGCAACAGAAGAACAAATGTTTGAATGTTTCCTCAGGGATCGGCTAATTCGTTTGTTTTCCAAGTCTAGAATTTTGATTGTTCCAGAGTCATCTGCAGAAGCCAGGAGGTTTTCTGTTTCATTCAATGAAAAACAATTGATTTCCTCTTCACTGACATGGAAATCATCAATGGAACCTTTGAAGGATCTGACATCCAGAATGCTAATAACTTCACCATGTGATGCATACAGTTTGTTAGGACAGGAAGGAGAAAATCCGACACAGGTAACATCATCAGTCCCTTGGAACTGTATCTGTCCTAGTGGAATCCCTTCTTGGCTCCAAGTTATGAGGTCACCGCCCTCTGCTCCTGAAGCCACCAACCCTTCTTTATTTGCACCCAAGCACAGAATAGGAGAATGTCCACCAATCCATTTGACTGCCATAATAGTTCAGAAGAGTCTATGAAAGAAAAAACCAGAAATTTAACATTTTCTTTAAGAACTCAATTGTAGGAAGCAAATATAACATTGTGATGTCTAATCTAAATGTTAAAAAAGGTGGAAAATAGTTTAAAAAGTCAAACTTAAACTGCAACAAATGTAATTAGATGAAATTTGAGAGATAAGCATATGAATAAGTTAGACAAAAATCAACTCACTTATAATTCTTTACGTGCTTTATGCTTTTCCAAATGTTTTGGTATAGATGACCTCAATCTAACCTGCAAAACAATACTGTGAGATGGATAGGTCAGGTCCTTTCCTTACTTTACAAATGAAGCAATTAGAATAAAGACATAGAAATACTAAGTGATTTCTTCAAGGTTATATAGCTAAACAGGCCTGGATTAGAAGCCAGAGAATTACAATTCTGGCTCTGCCAACTTATTACCTAAGTACTTTTGGATATCTTGTGTAAATCTCTCTATGCCACAGTTTCTTAAGGTTTCTTCCAACTCTAAAAGGAATGATATTAAGGGACAGAGCCAGGATTAAAATATAGGTCTCCTTTTTACATGTTACTTTTGCCTAAATGATATGGTCTAATGATCTACAGAGTTCCCCAGAGTGTAACTTTTCAGGGTATACTGGTTGCCTAGACTTGTCCTTAGAAGTAAGCGAGACAATTAGGGCCAGGGCCCAAGTGATCCCACTTTTAGTTTAGCTTGGAACAGGGAAATATTACACTGCCAAAGTTATTCTTGCTTTAAGATAACACATAGGAACTTTTTTTTCTTTTTGGAGGGCAATTGGGGTTAAACTTGCCCAAGGTCACACGGCTAGGTTTTTGTTTGTGTGTGCGTTAAGTGTCTGAGGCCGGATCCGAACTCAGGTCCTTCTGACTCCAGGGCCGATGCTCTACTCACTGCGCCACCTAGCCGCCCCAACACATATGAATTTAATCCAGGGTCAAAACTGAATCCCTAACACTGTTTTGTAAACTTAATAAAAAGATTTAGCAGCTGACCAAAGTTTCTTTTTTGGTCTCAGATTTTGGTATGTGAAAACAAAGGATGAACTAAAATTTGTAAACCTAGAGGCAATCAGAACAGGATGATTTTAGAATCATAGGATGCTAGATCTTTAAGGGCCCTAATTGGAGCAGTACAGAAGGAAGGTTTACTCAGTTGGTGGAATAAGAGTAAATTGGAAAGAGGAAAATCAGGGAGATTATTACAAAAGTCTAGTTGAGAAGGGATGTGGGTTTGATTAACAGTTGTTATAACAGAAGTTGAAAAGAGGGTACAGCTGTGAAATACATTTTGTTTTCCAAGTGAAATATATTGTTGAGGCAGAAATAACAGGATTTATCAACTAACCGAATGTGTGGGGATGCTGAAAGTTAAAAATTATCAAAGCAAGCTTAAAATAGCAACCCCACCGTTTTTCTACATAACCAAATGCAACAATTTTTTCAAAGTCAACAAAGTGAAAAAAAAATAAGGGCAGCAAAAATAGTACATTTTTGTGGGGAGGAGATACTGACCAACTAGGGACTGAAGCAAATAAAACCAAGGAGAACCCAGGAAATGAAATTACTTGGAGGGAAAAAAAAATTCCAGTGTTTTGATTTCTGTGCCAAATATTCAAAAAGAGGTACAGCTAAGAAATCCTCTGCCAAGAATCAGAGAAACTGCCCAAATAAACACTTTTAGCAGCTAAGCTGTTTTTTGTTTTTGCTTTTTGGAGGGCAATTGGGGTTAAGTAACGAGCCCAGGGTCACACGGCTAGGTTTTTTGTTTGTTGTGTGTGTTAAGTGTCTGAGGCCGGATCCGAACTCAGGTCCTTCTGACTCCAGGGCTGATGCTCTACTCACTGCGCCACCTAGCCGCCCCTATTCTTTTTCTTTTTCAGGTCTTTTCTCTAGTATAGACTAAACCAACAGTCAACTTTTTTTCTAGGTATAAACTTGCAAGAATTACCAAAAAGATCATTCAAGTTATACTGTTGTCCACACTTAGAATTCAGAAGTTGCATGGCATCATGTCTAGAATAACAGTGGACTTGGAGTCTGGAGTTCTTGTTTTATTTTCTACTGCAGACACTTACTAGCTATGTAATCATACACAATTCATTGAACATCTCACAACCTCAGTTTCTTCATCTGTAAAAAGGGGATAATATACCAAAGAGCTGTGGAGAGCATACTTAAAAATCTTAAGTGCCTTACAAAATGGAATTATGATTGCTATAAATCTTGAAAACCATTAAAAACAGTAGCCACTTTTATCCTATTTTGATAATTTTTGTTGCTTTTCAGTTGTGTCTTGACTCTTTGTCATTTGGGGTTTTCTTGGCAAAGATACTGGAGTGGTTTGCCATTTCTTTCTCATTTTACAGATAAAGGAACTGAGGCAAATAGAGTTAAGTGACTTGCCCAGGGTCACACAGCTAGTGTCTGAAGTTGCATTTGAATTCAGGAAGATTTATCTTCCTAACTCCAGGGCAGGTGCTCTATTTACTGTGCCACCTGGCTGGCCACTTTGATAATTTAACCTTAATATTTAAGTAGTTTGCTTGTACTCATTCATATACATGGACTAAATCACCTCTGTAGATCCTATATCCCTAATTAGATTGAAAATTAGTCTAGGGTATGGATCATACAGATTCTTTATCAGAGTGCTGCACAAAAAATGTACTTAAGAAATATTTGCTAAATATAATTCCAGTTCTTTTGCATCTCCCTCATAATAGTGGGTTTGAGTAATACTGACTGGCTGACAAATAATTTTAGCAATTTATTTTATAAATGAGGAAATAGAAAACCAGAGAGGGTAAATGATTTGCCTAAGGTCAATAAGGCATGATACAGAGAAGAGAGTGCTGTATCTGGAATTAAGAGTATTTGGGTTCAAATCCTGGATTTTCTACATGTTATCTGAGTGACCCTGGGCAAGGCCTTTGTGCATGTTTCCTTTTTTATAAAATGAGGGAGTAGGGCTAGGCCCCTTCCAAGGTCCTTTCCAGATCCATGTTTATGGGGAGTGCTGTACTTGAAGAATTAGGACTACCTGGCTTTAAATTCTGCTTCAGTCACCTAACAGTTGTGACCCTCGGCAGGTTATTGAATATCTGAGTCTCAGTTTCATCTATAAAATGAATGTAACAGGGTTGTTGTGAGGATCAAACTAGATAACATATATAAAGGGTTTGCAAACGTTAAAGCACTATCAATGTGAACTATTATTATCCTCTCAAGTGGGATTTGGCACTAGGTCTTTGGATGCCAAATCCAGCACACTTTTTCTATTGTACCACATTGTCTAAAATCAAGTCTTCTCTGAAAAAGATCAACTTAAGTTTTGAAGTTGCAGTTTTTAGTGATCAATTTTAGAAAGTTAATAAGTTGACATTTTAATTTTAACAAAATATCCTAAACAAAATCAAATGAACTTCCTGTAAATACTTCCTGATAGAAACAATAATAATTTGGTGCCCTAAGATAAGAACACTTAGGGACAGTCTTCCTTAAACTTTCAGTTCTAGAAGAAAAACAGGTTTCACAGATAATTCTGTGAATCATAGGGGTGAGGTTGACTGCCCACCCAAACTAGTCAGAAAAATAAAGTGGGACCTACATAATGGGGTGTGTCAAATTAGCAGCAAATTCATTGTCAAGACAAGAAAGTCGTGAATTTCCACACATTATGGGTGGATCTAAATTTATTGGGTCAATCAGTATTTACTGGATAAAGGATTATCCTGGACCAATAATTTATCTCTAGGTCCCTGAAATTTGCTTTCGGTAGAATCAAGAATTATTTATTAGAGTCTGACAAACTCAAATGCCACCCTTCACCAATGTTTAATAAACTAGCCAGAATTGGGGGAAGGGAACAGCTTACCAGAGTATCTTGTACGCAAGGAAACAATAAATGTTTGCATAATGAATGTTATTCTATCTGAATTAAATCAGATTTTGACAACATTTCAGAAATGAAGTGCCACCATGATGATTCCTGTTCTTGTATCACAGTGGGAAAAGATTACTCAGAATGGGTTCCACCCAGCTTATACTTCCAGTGGTGAAATTCTCTTGTAAAGTGGGTAAAAATTGTCTCTGGCATCACTTCCCCTTTTCAGAACCTCTTGGGAGAAAACACTTCCCTGTCCCTCCCTCCTATATCAAGATTAACAAGTCAATGTTAAAAAAAAAAAATCAAACAACTCTTGATAGGGTTAAAAATATTAGAAATAGCTCACCCCTTAATACCTGAGATCCAGTCACACAGGCAATGGGAATTTCCATTGGTGTTAGAAGAAATAGTTTTATTATGGATTCTGGGCATTTTACAGTAAGATAAGTCTGTGCAGGGTGTCCTAATGGGGACCTTTGTGTTCCTGGGTTCATTTGAACCCTTAAGAAATTCTGCTAAAAAAAAGGAGGTGATGCCAAAGACCAATACTTACCACTTTGCATTTCTGTAGGGTTTACCACAGAAAAGAATCTATCCTAGAGGTGGTCAACTCTTGCGTTAAATTAACATTAGAATAGTTTCCTTGGTACAAGTAAACAATCACTAGAGTATATAATGTAGGAAGAAAAGAGGAAATTCTCCACCTGGCAAACACTGGTCAATCCTTTGTTAGCAGTGCTCCTTAATTTATTCTTATCTAGAGAAAGGGTGAAAAAGGAACCTGTCTATAGGACCCAAAATGATCACAATGGCTTTATAAAGAAAAGCAAAGAGAATTAGGGTTATTTAGTGAGTGAGTGAGTGTGTGTGTAGAGGGAAACAACAGAATAACATTCAAAGACAATATTCTACTTTGGCAAAAAAGCTTCAAGTCCCTCCCCCTCCTCCAGGATTAGAGACAATGTTATTATGGTTACAGTATCCTATATAGGTTGTGTAGATACAAATATACTATATGCAAATATAGTACCTATATAACCTATGTAGGATACTCTCTCTCCCCTATATACACACACACACACAAACTCATCAGGAGGGTTTCTAGAAATCTTTTATAAGAGTTATAAGATATTTAACTGACTTATTAAAAGGAGTCTGGGTACTGTAAAAATTCTTTAGTGACTAACGTGGCCTAAAGAAAAGGTAGTAAGACTGGAGTATTTTTCCCCCAGATCCCCTGAAGCCCAAGACTTCTAATTGTATCTTAGCGAGTCTCTATGTCGTTCTTTGTACTTTAA
This sequence comes from Gymnobelideus leadbeateri, assembly GCA_011680675.1. NCBI lineage: Eukaryota > Metazoa > Chordata > Mammalia > Diprotodontia > Petauridae > Gymnobelideus > Gymnobelideus leadbeateri. The sequence goes on along the minus strand of WOXC01001422.1, from coordinate 91,693 downwards.
ACTTTAAAAAGCCCAACAAAAGACGCATTCCTTCAAAGTCCACGAAATGAGGTAGAGTAGGCTGCAATTCGCCTATAGGGAAACCAGCTAATTATCCTTCCAGCTCCAAGTACGCCTTTTACTACGATTCCACGAAATCATTTGGTCGAACGCGTCCCTAGCAGGGCCCGGCCTAGGGACAGAGAAGAGGCGGGTCCGTAGGCGGCGGGGCCCAGACCCAGGCGACTCCAGGGCCCGTGGCAAGTAGCCCTGGACTTAGAAGAAATAATCCCCGACAACAAAAGCGGCCGCCCGTAGAGTCGGAGAAGCCAGAAGCCCCTAAAAGCTGGGAGCCCCGAGCAGCCCAAGCCGTTACCTGTCCGAACACCTGGCCTCCCTGGCGCCTGCTGATGATCTCATGGCCCACCGCCCAATCCTCAACCGACTCACCAGGGATGGGCTCCTCGCAGTCGTTTTCTCTGGAACAGTCACATCCGGGTCCAAGAAGAGCCTATCGAAGGATCGACTCTTAGCCTCGTGCCCTCAACCGGCATGGCGGAGCCGCAGGCGCGCTGCTGGGCGGCCGCACGACTCGGACGCTTACCGCGCTTGCGCCCAGCCTCGAGGAGCCGGAGAGAGGATGCGGGGAGAGAGGAGTTAGGGGAGTGACTGGGCCGCTGAGGCGACCGCGCGGACGCGGCGTCCCCTGCCCACAGTGGGGCGGGGCCGGCGGACGCCCCAGAGCGGGCGGGGGTGGGGGCGGGGGCTCGGCGCGGCGGTTGGTGGGGCCGGAGAGGGAACCGCTCCTGCCTCCGAGCCGGATTCGGCCTCCTGGGCAGAGACGGCGGGAGGCGGTCGTGGCGGCCTCCGGGCGGCTTGAGGAGCGGCGATGGCGGCTCCGGCGGCGCCCCCGGCGGCTGTGGCGGCGGCGGCCCCGGGCGGCAGCGGAGGCGGTGCCGGCGGCGGCGGAGGAGGAGGCTCGGGGTCGCCGGGGGTCGGGGGCCGGCTGCCGAGCCGGGTGCTGGAGCTCGTGTTCTCGTACTTGGAGCTGGCCGAGCTGCGGAGCTGCGCGCTCGTGTGCAAGCACTGGTACCGCTGCCTGCACGGCGACGAGAACAGCGAGGTGTGGCGGAGCCTGTGCGCCCGCAGCCTGGCCGAGGAGGCGCTGCGCACCGACATCCTCTGCAACCTGCCCAGCTACAAGGCCAAGGTGAGCGGCGGCCCTCCCTCGGCGCCTCCGGCCCCGGCCTCCCCGTCCCCAGCCCAGCTGCCAGAGCATCGGTTTCTCTGTAGCCCCGCACCCCCACCCTAGCTCCATCTCTTGTTCTTCCCCTGGGGCAGCTGCACCCGCTACCTCTCTAAACCCCCTTCTCCTGTTCTTTCACTGGGGCACTTGCACTCGTTCCCCCAACCCTTTACCCCCATCTCTTGTTCTTCCGTTAGGGCATTTGCACTCGCCCCCCGCCCCATCTCTTGTTCTTTCACTGGGGCCATTGCACTTGCTTCCCCCACCCCTTACCCCCATGTCTTCCACTGGGCATTTGCACGCGCTCTCCCCTTCCCTTCCTCCCTCCCACCTTATTCTCAGCTCTTGTTCTTTCATTAGAGAATCCCCCCCCGCCCCATCCCTTATTCTCCCACTTGCAATCACTCTCCGAACTCGCCAAAGCTCGGTTCCCCAGTCTCCTTGTCACAGACACAAGCCTTTATTGCCCTGGCCTAAGATCTTGTTATGCATTAGGCTCCCGATTGCAGATATGCCCAAGCATCTTCCAAACTTTCATGGGGTAGGCACCTTGTCAAGCCCCACCTGGAGGCATTTTTTTTAGCCCTCTCATAATGCTCTCTTCTTTTGAAACCCACTTTTCTAGTTGTAGCTGTTCATTTCTCTTTTTTTTTCTCATACCTGCTTCAGATCCTCTGTTTGTCCAAGGATCCTGCCTGTGCATCTTAGTCATAGAGGGAAATAACAATTCTCAAGTGATGGTTGTGTGTGGTGAGGCCACCTAGGAAATATTCCCAGTACAATGTAAACAATTGGGAGGAGCTAGGAATGGGTTCAGTTGGAGCCAAGAATAGATGTCCAGTGTTGCATCAAGACATGTATGAAAAATGGACGAGGGCTAGGACTTGGTTTCATAAGTGTCAAAATTATGTCAATGGGACCTGGATAGAAAGTTAAAATATCTTTATGTTCAGGAACTGTAAAACATCTGAATCACAACTTCCCTTTAGTAAATTAGTAAACAGTTCAGTGAAGCTACACTTTTTGGTCTCTTTACCTAAGATCTAAATGATACCCCAAATCTACATCATCATTTGCTGTTTTCCCCAGGAACTCAAACATAGTTTCTATGTACTTTAAATGTGATTTGATATGAGTTTATATTGACTGTACCTTAGGTATTATAGACTTTTTATTAGTAAAAAATTAAGGTGTTTGTTGGCATAACACTGAAAAGTTCTTGAATTCAGGAAAAATGTTTGGAAGTAGTCTTTTAAAAATTCAGCTTTTACATCTGACCACGTTTTGCTGAATCAATTTCTACCAAACATCTAATTATAATCCCCTAATTTCATTGTTTTTGCTTTTTTATATTAAAATAAGTGATGTGTACAATTAATATTTAGGGTTATCTGGCATTTATGATATTGTCAAATATAGCTAATCTTTGACTATTTAACAAATACATCATTAGTTTGTCCTACTCTGTTCAGTTTTTAGGATCACTCTTTATGTTAGTCTAGTGGGCCCACCACTGTGGGAACCTTTCCTCAGATAGCTGTAGTGTTATGGCACAAAAGTAGAATTACACTTTTTCTACTTAAACCCTTTTTCTTTAGTAGTTGTAAGAATGAAAGAGATTAGGAAAATACATTGTTAATCACTTGATCAATCATTCAACAATCGTTGACCATCTTTTGTGTACAATGCAATGTACAGCAGTGAAAATGAGGAATTCGGTACTTTCTCCAGAAGCTTAGAATTCTAAAGGACATGTAAAGTATTTGGAGAGGAGAAGAAACTAAGGCAGGAATAGTTGTTGTTTGTGGAGATGTAACTTTAATTGCCTTTTTGAAGGACTGTGAAGATAGAAAGGAGGGCATTCCAGGGAGAAGACACATCAGGGAAGGCACTCAGATGTCTTTGTGCATATAATTTACGTGGAACAAGCATGAGACCTTGTGTGACTAAAATGCATAGGCCTATTTGGGAGTTAAATAATAGTAATGCTAGCTAACATTTATGTAGCACCTACTGTGTGTGAGGCACTGTGCCAAGAGCTTTACAATGATCACATTTGATTTTCATAACTACCCTGGGAAGTAGATGCTATTATTATCCTAATTTTACATTTGAGGAAACTGAGGCAAACAGATTGTGATTTGCCCAGGGTCACACAGCTAAAAAGGATTTGAACTTAGATCTTCCTGACTTTAGGCCAAGTGTTCATTTCACTGTGCCACCTGGTTGCCCCCAAAAGAGCATTAAGTAAATATGGAGACAGGTTATTGGGGACACTGACAGCTAGACAAAAGAAGTTTAAATTTGATATAGGAAGAATAGGCAACTCTGGAGTGTTTTTGAGTGGGGAAGTGATATGAAGAAAGTAGTAGCAAGGTAGTTTAGTCTGGCATGAATTAGGAAGAGCCAGGAATCAGGGAAACTAGCTATAAGAATCTGTTGTGGTGACCTGGCATGTAGTGATGAAGTAGTATCCTCATTACTAAGGATGGAAGCATGGATACAAGAGGAAGATAACTTAATGTAGTGGAAAGAGCACTGAGTTTCAGTCTTGAATCTACCTCGAACTAATTCTATAACCCTAGGCATGTCACTTCACTTTTTTTGACTCTCTTTAAAAAAAAAAAAATGGGTTGCATTAGTTTTTCCTATAAGGTCCATTCTTTAGCCCACTTTTAGTTTGTTATTTTGTTTGTTTAAAAAAGTTTTTGTTTGTCTTTTTGGAGGGGGGAGGGCAGGGCAATTGGGGTTAAGTGACTTGCCTAAGGTCACATGGCAGGTGTGTTAAGTGTCTGAGGTTGGATTTGAACTCAGGTCCTCCTGACTCCAGAGCTGATGCTCTGTTCATTGCCCCACCTAGCTGACCCTTTTAGTTGTTTTTTTTTTTGTTGTTGTTGTTGTCCATGGTATTGGCAAACCATGCCAGTATCTTTGCCAGGAAACCTCAAATGGGGTCATGAAGAGTCAGACACAATTGAACAGCGACAACAACAACAGGATTTGGTGCTTTGGATATGGAGCATAAAGGAGAAGGAGTTAGAAGATGATACCAAGATTTTGTGCTTAGATAGTAGATACAATAAGATGGAACCATTAACACTGATAGAGAGAATTTGGCAGGAGATGCTGTTTGAGGAGAAGAAAAAGAATTTGGTCAGTGGTGTATTGAATTTGAGGTGACAAGACATCAAATTAAAGTAGATAAATGAAGGGAGAAAGTAAAAGAAAAAAGCAGAGGATCAAGGACCAAGACTTGGTGATTTCTCGTATATAGGGAGTTCAGAGCAGAAGAGGAAGAGGAAAATAGAAGAGTTAGGAGACTGATGGTATAGAACGAACGATTAGCAATGTCAGACACAGCAAAGGCTAACAAAACATTTACTAATATAAAAATTAAGGCCCTTGGATTTGACAAGGAAATTATTAATGATCTTAAAGGAGTTTCAGTATGAGAAAGCTTTCAATAAATTACTTGTCATTTTGGAAATGGGAAAGAGTATTTAAAGGTTATCTTTCTATTGGTGATCTTTGAAGTCACTTAGAGATAGAATGAAAATATTTTGGATATTTCCTTCTATAATTTTAGCTTTTTTGTTTTGATATGCTAGTTGGAAACCTAGGGCCATAGATTTTGAACTGGAAGGAATGTTGGAGGCCATGTTAGTCCAATCTCTTCATTTTATTAAATGAGGAATTTGGGCTTAATGAGGTTAAATGACTTCCCTAAGGTCACACGGGCATGAGAACTGCATTCCTAACCTGGACTTTCCACTATACCATGCTGTGTCATGGCTGAACATTTTTGTCAATGAAAACATGCTTATGAAATTTGTGTTATGGAAGAGATACACTGATACAGACTCCCTGGGAAAAGTTGCTTCCTGAAACAGAAAGAGGTTATTTAATCTTTATTGTATATAGTAAAACACAGAAGCAGTAGGATAGTGGCAGGCAGATGTCGTACTCTTTCAGGTAAAAAATGATGGTTAACCATATCAATAGGTGCCACCCACAGGCCTGTTCATTTAAATATTTTGGCATCCTGTTCTAAATGTAGATTGACTCGCACATTAAAAAGAACAAACCAGAAACCAAAAAGTAGAATTTACTAGAGGAAGATAAGTGGTTATAGCTTATGCAAAGTGGTTACTTTTTTTTTTTTTTTAAGTATCTTTACTTTTGAGGTAAAATGCTAAGTCCAACTGACCTGGCATGTCATTAGCAGTCTCCCTTTGAGCTTTATTTTATAAGTTCTAATGATTGCATTTAGATGCTATCTGTCTGGAGGATGGATTACTTCATAAGATGTCTATGATTATGGCTCATTGGGTGAGTAATATCAGGCGAGAAGGTGGCAGACCCAGGGTAGTACTGCTGAGTTTGTGGTTATTAAAATTTTTTCAAAAATTTTAGTGCTACTGTAATGTATGTTTTGCCTAAAAATATTATAATTCTTGTCAGTAACAGTGTGGCCAAGAGGAAGGTAACATGTCTATTGATGTTTAGTGGGAACAAGTCAAGTATGAAGGATTAGAAGCCAGTTGACTGGGCAGGAGTTGAGGATCCGTGTAGTAGTAATAGAAAATGAGATGGAATGGTAGAAGGTGCTGAATATTAGTTAACTCTGGCTTTGATACATTAGGCAGTACTGAGCTTTAGGGTGTGACTTGATGATAATGGAACAAGAAGAAAGAACCTGGTATAGTCTCACTACTTGGGGATAGATGTTATATTTTAACAGATGACATAAAGTATAACTTCTCAACTTATTTTTGCTCCCATTTTCTTCAAAGAGATTGATATTTGGATAGAAAAGACAGAATAAGCATTCATAAAGGCAATTAAAGCCCCAAGTAAGTAAGGCAGTACTGAGAGAAAGAACTATATTCTTTAAATCACTTCATCTTTAGGCTCAGGCAAATTACATTCTGGAAGTTGCTTTAAAAACTTGCATAGGTAGTTGTAATATTACTAATAATATTTTAGAATCATGGGTCATGGAAGAGGGACTAAAATTGGGTAAGTATCTATTTTCAAAAAAGACAAAAAATTCAGAAACTAGAGATTGATAAGTTTGATGTACATATTCTGCATCATTGTAGAATTTATTAGTTCAGTGATTTTTGAGCTTTCTTGTCTTTGTAAAGAGTGATGATCAGGGGCAGCTAGGTGGCGCAGTGAGTAAGAGTGCCGGCCTCAGAGTTGGGATGACCCGAGATCAAATCCAACCTCAGAAAATAAGCACCCACACATAAATAATGACTAGCCGTGTAACCTTGTTAAGTAACAAGTTACTTAACCCCAATTGCTTTAAAAAAAAAAAAGAGTGATGATCAATAGGAACCAGCATGGATTCACTAAAAACAAATCAAGCTAAATTGAACTTTATTATCTTCTTTTTGAAAGGCATCTTGAAGAGTGCCATAGACATTGGATATCTTGATTTCAGCAAGGCATTTGATAGTTTTCCTTGTTGGTCTTTTTCTTATGTAAAAGATGGAAAAATATGATAGTATAGATAAGTGATAATTTAGATAAGTGGACAGCTAATCAATCAATACATCTTAAGTATGGTTGTTAATGTGGAGTGAGTTATTTAATGGCATACCATAGGACTCTGTCCTGTGGCTGAACATTTTTGTCAGTGATAGGGGAAGGGATGTTTATTAAATTTGCAGCTATGATAAAACTGGGAGGCATAGGTAGCATGTTGGTGACAAAATTGAAATTTTAAAAATATTTAGACTGGTGGTGGTTAATAAGATATTTAAAAGAGATAATATAAAAGCTTGTACTTATATTCAGGATGTTATTCACAGAACTATAGGATGAGGTGACCTGGTTTAAAAACAGTTAATAAGACTTTTAGTTGGTTCATTATGAGCCAGCAGTATGACTTGCTTACTGCTTGGGAATTTTGCTTAAATAATGCTAAAAACATTGTGGCTGAATTTTTAAGATACAGTTTAATGGTTTTTTTTTTTTTTGGTTGCCTATCTCAAAAAAACTTTTTTTTTTTAGTTCCCATTTTTAATTTAAGACATGTAGGTGTATATAGAACTTGAGGTTCAGGTGATTTTTAATATATAGAGGGTGCTAATTTTCTTTTTTTTTCGGACTTCTGTCTCACCATTTCTAGGTACGTGCCTTCCAACATGCCTTTAGCACCAATGATTGTTCCAGGAATGTCTACATTAAGAAGAATGGATTTACTTTACATCGGAATCCCATCGCCCAGAGCACTGATGGTGCAAGGACCAAGATTGGTTTCAGTGAGGGCCGTCATGCTTGGGAGGTCTGGTGGGAAGGCCCCCTGGGCACTGTAGCTGTGATTGGAATTGCCACAAAACGGGCCCCAATGCAGTGTCAGGGTTATGTGGCATTGCTGGGCAGTGATGACCAGAGCTGGGGCTGGAACCTAGTGGACAATAACCTACTACATAACGGGGAAGTCAATGGCAGTTTTCCACAGTGCAATAATGCACCAAAATATCAGGTGAGAAACTGGGCCTTGCCTGCTATTGGCACACCCTGGAATCACACAAGAAAAGTTGTGGATGACAAAAGCTGTGGGCCTAGCATATCCTTAAGGTGATCATATCTCCTTTTTACTTCATTATTGAATCCTAATATTCCCTAAAGATTTGTTGTAGGTTAGCAATTTTATTCACACAGGATTATAGATCTGCAGTTAAAAGTGATTTTAGAGGTCATCAAGTCAAGTTCCCTCATTTAGCACACAAGGAACCAGTCCCAGAGAGATGAGATGACTTAGCTAACATTACAAAGTTAGTCTATAAAGATTGGATTTGGGGCGGCTAGGTGGCGCAGTGAGTAAAGCGCCGGCCCTGGAGTCAGAAGGACCTGAGTTCGGATCCGGCCTTGGACACTTAGCCCACACAAACAAAAACCTAGCCGTGTGACCTTGGGCAGGTTACTTAACCCCAAGTGCCCTCCAAAAAGCAAAAAAATAGATTGGATTTAAGCCCAAATTCTCTGCTTCCAGATTTAGTGCTCTTTCTATGACATCTTTCTGTCTTCCTTGAAGAATATAGTGAGAGGGCTTTGGAATGATTTCTACTAGAAATTTCTATTAGTTCAGAAATTCTCAGAATTTCTTCTGAATTCCTTCAGAGATGGCTTCTAGAAAAGGAGTCATCTCTCTGTTCTCCTAGATAGTATGGAGCTACTATCTAGAAATATATACATAATCTTTAATCACCCTATCTTGTCTTTGGTTGCCATCTTTTCCAACACGTTTCTAAATTGTTCTCTTTTTCTTATTAAAAATATCATTGCTACTGCTTGATATCCTTCTCTGGGTTCACCTAGTATTGTGAAGGCTTCCAGTATTTCTCTAAGAAAGGGTCCAGGTAGAATGCAATTATTGTAGTCTTAAGCCCTAACCTGGTGATCCTCAGATGTACTCACATTTGCCTTTTCTATTAACAAAAATAGGTACATCCCCTGTAGATTCTAGTATGGGTGGGAAACATTGATGCAACATCCTTGTTGGATTATTGGCTTGATAACCAACATTAGTGTTTCTTTGATTATTCTTTGTCTTTTTTTCTTCCATTAATTTTTGAAGTGAGAAAATACTTGGTTATATTATATTTCTAGAATAATTTAATAAGCACTGCTGCTGCTTATTGCCAAGTAGATGTTTAAATACTTTCTATTGTTATAGCCAGCTTTGCCCCTTTTATGGTAACAAAAGCTGTAAATTCATTGGTGTTGAGAGGTAATTTTTAAAATCTCTTAATTTTTAGTTTTCAGTTTTTGCCAAATTATCATATATTCCAGTAGTTGCTTCCCAGGAAAATATCCCTTCAAATAGAGAATATATGGAATGTAGTGGCTGAACTGGGCACATCATTCAACTCTGCCTCGGTCAGTACATTAATTTATAACAAAAGTAAATGATATGGAAACTCTTAATCTTGAATAAAAAAAATTAAATCCACTTCAGCAAACATGAGTACTTTACTGGGAATACAAAGAACAAAAAAAAAATGAAAAAGTGCCTTCCCATGGAACTTGTATTCTTTTTTGGGGGAAGGAGAGGGAACCACATATAGAGAGAAGAAAAATCAAAATAGTTTGAACAAAGAGAGAACACTAATGTAACAACTGTGAAAACTCAAGAAAGATTTCCTATGAGAAATAACACCATGGCTAAGACTTAATCAGGATTCTAAGAGTCAGAGATAAGGAGAGAGTGTGTTATAGGTGTAAGAGATAGATCGTCTATGAAAGCATGGGGATAGGGAATGGAATGCAAGGTTTAGGGAGCAGCTGGTAGTCCTATTTGTCTGGAATTATAGAGTGCATGAAGGAAAATAATATGAAATAATTATGGATGAGTAGAGCAGATATTGGAGAATGCTGGCCTGAAGAATTTATCTTTCCTAAGTTCACTAGAGAGCCACTGGAGATTTTTGAGTAGGGAGTGACATGATCATCTTGTGTCTTAGAAACCTGGTACCTTCACAGGGTATGGATTTAGGAAGACCACTGGGGAGGCTACTAAAATAATCTAGATGGGAGCTGATAAGGGCCTGAATTAGAGTGGAGGATTTGGGAATGGAAAGAAGACAGATGCAAGAGATGTTGTAGAGGTAGAATTAACAAGATGGGGCAGCTGATTAGATGGTAAGGCAGTGAGGGAAGTGTCAGGAATGACATTTAGGTTGCAAACATGGCTGATCAGGAGGGTAGTGGTACCGTTGATAAGAAATAAGGATGTATTGAGAAAGACCAGATGTAGGAAAAGAAAGATATTGAGTTTTGTTTTGGATATGTTGTATTTGAGTTTTTGATGAAACACCCAGATTGAATTATTCAGAAAACAGTTGATAATTTGGGACTTGATTTCAGGAAGAGATAAAATCAGGATATATAGATTAGGATTCTAATGGGTAAAAAATATAATTGAACTCATGGGAACTGATGAGGCCACCAAGGAAGAAAATATAGACAGAGGAGAAAAAAGGGCCCAGGGCAAACAAAGCCTTAGGTGGGAAATGGATAATGCCAGAAGAGAATGGGAGGGACTGAGTAGTGTCACAGACACCAAGGGAAGAGTTTTCAGGGATGGGGCAAGTTGACAGTGTCAGAAGTTGCAAGAGCTGTCAAGGGATATGAGGATTGAGAAACTATAGGATTTAGTAGTTGAGATCTTCATTAACCTGGGAGAGAACAATTTCAACTGAGTGGTAGGGTTGGAAGCCAGGCTGTGCAGAGGCTTTTTAAAAGTGAGAGAGAGAGGTGAGAAAATGGGGGCAATGCGTATACATAGACTTGTTTAGCTCTGATGGGGGGAAGAGATATGGGAGTATGGCTTGAAGGGATTTCAGCCATACTGAAATCATGAAGGAGAATTTTTCCTTCTTTCATGAAGGAGAATTTTTTGTAATGGAGAAGAAGCCTGTAGAGAAGGAATAATAAAAGGGAAAGGAAATGGTTGAAGGAATGGGGATTAAGTTCAAGAGAAGAGGATTTGACCTTGGCAAGGAGATGGTTGCCTTTCCATCATAGAGCAAATGTGTAGTGTATAGAATGTTCGACTTGGAGGCAGGAGCACCTGGGTTCAGATCCCACCTCTGACTGGCTGTCTGTCCATAGGCAAATCAATTTTTCAGTTTCCCTCATTTGTAAAGTGGGGGCAATATAATACTTGTACCTACCATACTGACTTGTGGAGCTCCACGGAAGTAAAGTGCTTTGTAGATTTAAAAAATGTTTAAATGTCATTTATTGTTAGTCATAATAGAGGAATTGATTCTGTTTATTATACATACCTGTTATGTGTATACATTACACATATGTTTTAAAAGAAATTTTATACAGTTTCCTAATTTTTAATATATATTCATGTGTATGCACACACAGAACACACACACAAACTAATTAGAAACAAAATGCTCTTTAGCTTAATTTAAAAAACTTCTAATTCCTTAGATTATTCATATATTCATATTCTTAGTTTTGTTGTCAACTTCCTAGATTCTGTTTCATAGTCTTCTAGTTAGCTATTTGTGGCTTTTCTTCTAATTTTTCTTTTTTCTTTTTGTTTGCAGATAGGAGAAAGGATTCGAGTCATCCTAGACATGGAAGATAAGACTTTAGCTTTTGAACGTGGCTATGAGTTCCTAGGGGTTGCTTTTAGAGGACTGCCAAAGGTCTGCTTATACCCAGCAGTGTCTGCTGTGTATGGCAACACGGAGGTGACTTTGGTTTATCTGGGGAAACCATTGGATGGATGACGGTGGCTTTGTTGGGATCCAGAACGGAGGAGAAATCTGCTTGTGGAGAGTGGAATCATGAGATGACAATGCCATGCATGCTTGTCCAAGAAACATCCTGGGAAACACATGGAATTGTAACTGGAGAAGCAACTCTACAGCAGGGATTGTCTTTATGTTTCCTCTTTCAACCAGTCCAGAAAAATCCTCAGGGTTGCAGTTGGTTGAGTGGGCAGTTGATATGTGCATGTTGCAACAGATTTCATCTCAAAGCTAGCAGTGTGTGATCTCAGTTGTTTAAGGTGAGATTTCTGAGATGCTGTGACAGGGATAAGAGAAGGAGATAACTTTGAGATTTGTAAGTAGTATATTTGTGAAGAGAGACTGATCCCATTTTACAACTGCCTGTTCTCCACTCCCTCACATTCCCAACTCCCCAATCCCCTTTCAGCCAGCTTGGCTATTAGAGAATAAAGCTGGTTGGGTTTTATTTAATATTTTTAATATACTGAGAAGCATGGTCTGCCTGGACTGCACTTCTCTAACAGAGAGAAAATTGTGCAGCTATTTTAAAAGTTGTATATACAGTACATGTAAAAAAAGAACTGTAAAAAACCAAAAAGGACAAAGAGTTGCTTTGTTCTGGTTTAATTTCTTAAAAGAAAAACCACTACATGGTACAAATTAGAACAACTTTTGGGACAACTAGATAGCTAATATACTTAAAAAAAGGAGTTTACAGAGAGGTGCTGTGTTGGTTCATTTTGTATTATATTTGACTTATGGTTTCCATAGCTGTTCTGTTTTCATAGTCCAAAATGATGATGACAACACCCCAGATTTTTTAGCTGAAAATTTCCTTTCTGTTGAAGAATGAAGGAAGGTAAATCTATTTTTGGTTACACATTAGTATCAATAAGGATGATCTAAAAATATCCTCAGTATGCATTCGTGTGATGTCTGACCCTATCTTGGCCTTCCAAGAAAAAAAGTGTCTCTTCAGACATACACAATTATATTTGTTCTTGAAAATATTAAATTCAAGACCCATGTTAGTATTATCAATTGGCCTTAGGAAAAGGATTATTGGATTATTTTTCCCTTTTGCTTTGTACTTTTAATGTAGTAGAGACTGTTGGATATCTTTTAAACAATTCTGCCATGTTTGTACATGCAAGAAGCTAAGCCGCTGATGGGTTACCTAAATAATACTTATTCTCTTGGGTGATAGGAATTCTTATCAGTTCTGATCTCAGCATAGAGGCTAAGAATGTTCCTATCCTCATTGAAAATAATTGGTCACCCAGGACTTGTCAAATATTCCCCAGAAGCTTCAGGTTGACAATATTCTGAAGGCTTTTGTAAGTGATTCCAAGGTTTCCCCTTACCTAAATTTATGAATTCATGGAGAAGTAGCTTCCTATCTGATGTCTCCTTGGAATTGATAATGTTCAACATATGGACTGAGATATTGGGGGTGGAGTGATTGGAGTAAAAGCAATTACATCATCTTTCTGTGTTAAAACATGAATTGTGTGAATTCAAACCTGTCTTTGTGTTAAGAGCTTGCTTTAAGGGAGAAGTGGAATCTTTGTGCCTCTTAGGCTGTTGCCGTGTGTATGTTTGTTTTTAGATCTAATAAAATCAGGGTATATGGTACAGCAGGCAGCTGGCTGGGATTCTTGGGTGTCTTCTGGAGAATTATGTTTGTAATATTAGATAATCATCTGAAAGTGTGGGAGAAATCAGCCCCTGAACAAAGTTACATTACATGCTGCCATTTGAAAAACTTTAAGGTATTTTATCTTTGGAATATTGCTTAAAAGGGGATATCTGTTGAGGATCCTCTTTTGTGCATATGTATCCACAGAAGAAATCTTTAAACACCATATTATAATTGAATACAGCAGAGTTGTGAGTGTGAGTGTGTTAGCTGCTACAGCAATATAAAAAAACCCTATAATTTATATAAAGGAAAGAGAGAACTGGCCCCATTTAAATTGATTCCAGTTTGAAGAATAGAAATTCCCCTTTTACTTGATGCTTTCTCATTAAAAATACAGCCAATTCCAGGAACTTTTCCTGAGTATTTCATTTGTAAAATTTGATACATCTGTTTAATATTTTTTTTGCTCCTAAGTTTTATAGGTGCTATTTGGACAATAGAGACACATAGTTGGTGCACAGCGAACTTACAATCACTAATTGTCAAAATATCTCATAGTAGACCTCTTTTTTGCAGGAATTTTAAATATCCCAGTATCTCATTTGCAATTTCTCTAAAGTAAAGTTGAAGTAATAGGGGGAGGGCAGCCAGGAAAAGTAAAGAGCCTTCACTTATAACTTGATATAATTTATTGGAGACCAATACTAGCTGTATAAAATATTAAAATAAACTGTTAACAATGTTCAAGGAATTGGCATCTTATTCTTTTTCATCACTGCCCAGATAGTATTCATATCATAATAGATTATCTTTCTATGAGGTTTTAAGTATTACTGAGCATTTTGCATAGCTTCTCATTCTAGTCTCACTATTATGCTTGTTTTGCAGCTGTGGAAGGATGTAGTTATTGAAGGTTGAGTGAAAATCATCTAAAGTGTTCCTATTCTGCCTCAAGTTTTGCTTTCTTTGAAATGGAGAGACTTTTGCCTCTAGCTCACCATCACACACTAATGAAAGCCAGATCTAAAGCAGTTGTAGCTCTGTGGTGGTAAGGTAATTGAAAAGCAAGTTGGTATTAGTTATATTTAAAATGAGATTGTAAAAGTCAAATGAAGCATCTAATTCTTTGTACAGAGTGGGAAATTAGGAGAGTTCCTTCATTATGGACATTTTTATTATTTTTTATTCATTAATATCCTGTCTAACCTTAACAACATCATCAGCTATCTGCTACAGTTAGGGAAGAATAAGGTGGTTTGAGGTTATGAAGTACTCAGTGGTAATTAAAAGTTCTTAGGTGTCTGAGTAAAAGGTTTCTGGGGAAAAATTACTTTAAAAAAAGTTTGCTTGTCTGATGTACACTTAATTCTGTTTTGGACAGAGTGAGTTTGAGGTGGTATCCAATTGACAGCTGCAAATGGGGGAGATCAGGGCTGGTTTAGATGAGATCATTAAGGATGTCTGAGGATAAAACTTTGGGGGCCAACTATGCATGGGGGGGCAGGAGGAGGAAAATGAATCAGTGGAAGGAGTCGTCAGGTAAGGGGAGAATCAGGATAGAAAAATGCCATGGAAGCATAACTACAAAGTACCATGAAGGAAGAGGGTGGGTTTTGTTATTAAATGTATTTAGAAAGGTCGAGGCTTTGGGAATCAGGTTTTAGGATTGAAAACAAGTTCAGTAGATTAATGGGAACAAAAGCCACATTACAGGGGAGGCAGTGTGAAAACGAGAGGCAGTGAACTTAGATTAATCTTTTTTTTTTTTTTGCTTTTTTTGGAGGGCAGTTGGGGTTAAGTGACTTGCCCGAGGTCACAGTCTAGTTTTTGTGTTAAGTGTCTGAGGCTGGATTTGAACTCAGGTCCTCCTGACTCCAGGGCCAGTGCTCTGTTCACTGCGCCACCTAGTTGCCCCCATAGATTAATCTTGCTAGAAGTTTAGCAGTTGGTGGTAAAAGATGAAAGTTTGATATAAGTGGAGTTAAGGAAGAGGTTTGGGGACTGGGGAAACCCAAATATGTTGTAGGCAGAGGGGAAGGGAGCCAGCAGATAAGGAGAATGGAGGGTGAGAAAGAGAGGGTAATGATGTGTGGATCAAGTACCCAGAGGAGGTGGGAGGGAGGGGTGAGAATGTCTGGAGTAGAGTAAGAAGACATGACTTCTTACTATCATTTTATTATTTTTGTGTTTCTGTTATTAAAGCAATGGTCAGCTTCAGTCTTAGGAGACAAGATCTTGGTGTTGAGAGCAGAAAAAGAGTTTGGATTTTGGTTGACAGATGATCACTCCCTCCTCTGGAATAAAGTGGGGAGAAAAAGACATTCATTCTCCAGAATGTCTCCTGCCTCCGCCACCACCTTCTGAACAGCTGTTTGGTAGCACAGTTCATAGCTAGAAGTTGAAGAAAATGAGGCACAATATCTCCCCCAAATCACTGAGTCATTAGCTCCTGCTACTGCAGCAGTCTAGTGGGGAATTAGTTTGATGCTGCTAATATTTTTAAGTAGAGTCACAAAGAATTTTTACTTCATTTAGTTTTGGTCTTCTGAATTTATCTTATTTAACAGGAACAGGCACCAAGGATAGTTTTACCAGTCTGTTGTCCTAATTTCCTTTTGGATCCTCCTTGAACAGTTTGTTTTTAATTAAATCTATTCATTAAAATAGTATTGGGAGCAGTGTGTTCTCTGGGCTAAAAAATGTATCAAGTTCTTTCAAATGTAAGATTTGACTGTGAATCAGATTTTGTGTGTGGGCTTTAATGAGACTCCTGTTGGAGGGAAGACAATTGGGAAATGACCATTGACCACAGTGTTAATTAAGCTTAATGTTTGCTTCTTTTTAAACAGAAGACCATGATCCATTCTACAAGGAAAGAAATTATTCAGAAATTTGGCTTAATATTCTGAATCCAGTTTAATATTACCATATGACCTGATAAGTCCTTGGTAGAATGAAGTAATATGAATGGTTGAAATTCAGAATTGTTTGATGATTTAAGGTATTATTGTAATAATAATAATAATAATATTTCCTTTGAATATAGCTTCCTAAAATGATGGGATGAGATCTAACACATCCTGGCTATTGATATGGTTAACCCTTGTGCAGTAATTTGAGCTGAAGCTTTAACTGTAGATAAACATCAGTGTCTTCTGGGGGTAGGGGAATAAAGGGATAAACATTCATATAGCACCTATGTGCCAGGCACTGTGCTAAGTGCTTTACAAATACCTCCAATGATCCTCACAACAACCTTAAAAGGTAGGCGTTATTATGGTCTCCATTTTACAGCTGAAAAAACTGAGGCAGACAGAAGGTGAGTTACTTGCACAAGTCACACAGCCAGGAAGTGCCTGAGGCCTCATTTGAACTCAGGTCTTCCTGACTGGACCCAGTGCTCTTTCTACTGTTCTGTGAGCTGCTTTACAGTATAGATTTTTTGAGGGAAATGACTGTTTTGCTTTGTGTCTTTATATCCCCTTTGCCTAGTTAAGAGTTTGACCCATAGAAGGTGCTTAACAAATGCTTGTGGAATTGAATTAATGTGTCATATGGGCTTCTACTTTTTACCTTTTTAAGACAAAAGAAGCCCAATAAATACTTTCTTTAAGGGTGGAATGATAAATTGATTTTGGTTTGTAAGTGAAGAAACGAAACCTAAAAAAAAACCAACAAAAAAAACCCCCCAAAAACCCACAAAAAACACAACACCACAAAACCACAAAACCCAAAAAAAAAAAACCAAAAACAAAAAAACCCCACAAAAAAAAAAAAAAACCACAAACCAACCAACCCCACCACAAAACCAAAAAAAAAAAAAACAAAAACAAAACCCACAAAAAAACAAAAAAAACCAACACAAAAAAAAAACCCACCAAAAAAAAATGATTACCTTTAGCATGGGGTCCAGATTTCCTTATTTTCAAATTTAAAGAGCTTTAAAGATCTTGACACACCTGGAAATTTCTGTTCTAATGTACTTTGGTTTCCTTGTTTGGGTGGGGGGGTGTTTTATTGAGGCTTTTTGTTTCTAATATTTAATGTTCTGAATTTAAAGGCCTCCCCCCAAAGGATAATTTTTATTTACAAAATAGAGTGGAAAAAAGGATTATATGTGAACTGTGAATCTCTATTATGTTGAGATATCCCATTTACTATGTATGTCATTTTCTCCCTGAACCAAATTCAGTTTGAATGTGGTTTTGCCTTTTTAGTCTTCCTTATTCTCCCCCTCCTTTGCAACCACTTCCCCTTGCTTCTTCTACATGGGATAGTTTACCCTACCCTGTCTCTCCCCATCTCCTCTTGCCACTTTTCTCTCTCACCTCATAATTTCATCCCTTGAGTATTCTCCCTTCCCAACAAATTCAACCTATGCCCTCTATCCATATATAACTGTAACTATATACACACACATTCACATATGTATTCATATGACCACACCCCCTTCTTCCATTATTTTCATAGTGAGAAAGATATCATCAGTCACAGTTATTGCTTTTCCATATAGGAATGTAAATAGTTCAATTTTGATAAGTTCCTTTTGATTTCTTTTCCCTGATTACCTTCTCAGCATCTCTTCCTTCTTGTGTCTAGGTGTCAAATTTTCTATTCAATTCTGGTTTTTTCCTCAAGAATGCTTGAAAGTCCTCTATTCCACTGAATGACCATATTTTCCCTGAAACAAAATACTCAGTTTTGCTGGGTAGGTGACCCTTGGGTTCATTCCCAGTTCTTTTGCCCTCTGGAATATCATATTCCATGCCCTTCGATCCCTCAGTGTAGAAGCTGCCAGGTCCTGGGCTATTCTGATAGTGTTTCCACAATATTGAAATTGTTTCTTCCTGGCCGCTTGTAGTATTTTATCCTTGATCTGGGGATTCTGGAACCTGGCTATAATATTTCTGGGAGTTTTCTTTTTGGGATCTTTTTCAGGAGGTGACTGGTGGATTCTTTCAACCTCTATTTTGCCCTCTGGATCTAAAACATCAGGGCAGTTTTCCTTGAGAATTTCTTGAAGGGTGATTTCTAGGTTCTTTCCTTGATCATGGCTTTCAGGTAGTCCAATAATTTTTAAATTGTCTCTCCTGGATCTATTTTCCTGGTCAGTGGTTTTTCCCATGAGATATTTCACATTTCCTTCTAATCTTTCATTTGTTTGGATCTGCTTAACAGCATCTTGATTTCTCATAAAGTCATTAGCTTCCATTTGCTCCAGTCTAACTCTGAAGGAATGAATCTCCTCAGTGAACTTTTGAGATTCTTTTTCCATCTGGCAAATTCGACTTTTTAAGGCATTCTTCTCCTCATTGCCCTTTTTGGGCCTCCTTTGCCATTTGAGTTAGTCTATTTTTTAAGGTGTTGTTTTCCTCAGTCAGGCTGTTGACCCTCATTTCATACTTTTCCTGCATCCTTCTCATTTCTCTTTCCAATTTTTCCTCCACTTCTCTTATTTGATTTTTAAAGTCCTTCTTAAGGTCCTCTCTGGCCTGCAACCCGCTCATGTTTTCCCCTGGGGCTTTTGGAACAGGACTTCTGACCTCACAGTCCTTTTCCTGCTCTATGCCCCCAAAATAGGAGTCTAGGGTTGCATTTTTCTGTTTCCTTTGCCTTGGCATGTTGCCACTTAATTACTTGACTTTTGGACTTGTTGCCACACTATGGCTTTAAGGCCAGATAGAGGAATTTTCATCCCGAACGTGTGGGGGGCAACTTCCGTTTCTGGCAAGCTGTAAACCCACCCACAACTTCCACCCTAGATCACAATCCAGATCCAGAGAGGTTAAAGCAAGAGCGATTACCCCCCAAGACTGATCGCTGGATCTCCCCACGGTTTGTAGGCTGGGAGCCGGAAATGCCTCTGAAAACTACAAAATGGCGTGTCTCCTCAGTGGCTTCTAGCCCCCAGGGGAGGGAGTTGACGCATTCCCCAAATACAGGCCCCAAAGTCCATAGGACACTAACCTCTTACTTTGTCCTAGGCATGTCTATGTTGATAATTCTGGAGTTGCCACAGCTCCTGGTGTTCTGGGGTTCCTCCAGCTGGCTGCTGGCCTTGCCGCCCTGGGGCTAAAACCTCGGCTCATGCGGACCTGGGCTCGGCTCGGCTCCTGCGCTCTGCACGCTGCACGCTGCCAGGTCCCAGACCACTGCGCTGGTCCTTCCTGCAGGGCTGCTGGGCTGTCCTCAGCGGGAGTTTAGCTTCTCTGTGTCATTCTGTGGATGCTGGGGCTCCAGAAGTTGTTCAGAGTCCCCGTTTACATCGTTTGGGGGGAATGTGGGGGCAGAGTGGCTTGGATGAGCTGTTTCTACTCCGCCATCTTGGCTCCGCCCCCGTGAATCTCTATTATGTACAGTTTGGATATCTTTGCTTTTATATCACCTTCTTTTCTGAATATCTCCCTCTCCTCCCTCATAACAAAAGAAAAACACTTAAGGTAAAAACTGTAGATATAGTGACTGCTTCTGGCAATGTAAGCAACACTATTATCCCTTTATAGTCTTCCCTGCCCCATTCCCTACCACCACCACTTCCTTGCCCCCAAAAGATGTGTTTCATTACATCTGTTCTCTAGGAGCAAGATTGGTTATTAAGTTACTTAGTTCGGTATCCTTTTAGTAATCATTTAACTTACATTATTGTAGTCAATGTGTATATTGTTCTTTCTGTTCTTTATTTCTTCATAATGATATTTTTATATTTCCCTGAATTTCTCATATTTGTCATTTATTTCTTACTGTACTATAATTTTCATCGTATTTATATGCCATAGTGAGTTTAGCTATTCACTTAACATTTCTTTGCTGTCAACTTCCTCTTCTAGTTTCTTGCCAAGAGTGATTGTCAAATCTAGTTAGAATAATTAGTGTTATAATAAACATCTAGATTTGGAGTCAGGGAATCTGAATGTACATCCCAGCCTGCCAGTACCATTTCCTCATCTGTAAAATGAAGGGTTTAGACCAGATAATCTTTACAAAATTCCTTTTCAACTCTATAATAGGCTTGCAATCTCATGATTTGATTACAACAAAAATTTCTCAACCCTAAGTAATGACTATAGGTAAACATGGAATTTTTCTTTTTCCTTTTTTCCACTTAAGAGTATTTTATTTTTTTCCAATTACATATAAAGATAGTTTTCAGCATTCACTTTTATGAGATTTTGAGTCCCAAATTTTTCTCCTTCCCCTCGCCCCTCTCCAAGACAGCAAGGTTATATATATATATATACAATCATATTGATCATATTTCCACATTAGTCATGTTGTAGAAGTATCAGAACAAAAGGGAAAAATCAGAAGAACCTTCCCCCCCCCAAAAAAAGTGAAAATATTATGCTTTAATCTGCATTCAGATTCCATTTTTTCTTTGGAGATGGATAGCATTTTCCAACATAAGTCTTTTGGAGTTGTCTTGGATCATTGTATTGCTGAGGATAGCTAAGTCTGTCATTGATCATCACATAATATTGCTGTTACTGTGTACAATGTTGTCCTGGTTCTGCTCACTTTACTCAGCCTCAGTTCATGTAAGTCTTTCTGGGTTTTTCTGAAATCTTCCTGCTTCTCATTTCCTTCCTTCCTCCCTCCTCTCTCCCTTCCTTCCTTCCTTCCTTCTTTCCTTCCTCCCTTCTTTCTTTTTTGCTTTTTTTGGAGGAGGGAAGGCAGAGCAATTGGGGTTAAGTGATTTGCCCAAGGTCACACTAAGTCTAATAGAAGTGTTAAGTGTCTGAGGCTGGATTTGAACTCAGGTCCTCCTGACTCCAAGGCTGGTTCTCTATTTACTACACCACCTAGCCACCCTGTGCTTCTCATTTCTAATAGCACAATAGTATTCCATTATATTCATAAAGCACAACTTGTTCACCCATTCCCCAGTTGTTGGGTATCCCCTCAATTTCCAATTCTTTTCTACCACAAAAAGAACTGCTATATATTTTTTTGTATATGTGGGTCCTTTTCCCATTTTTTATGATCTCTTTGTGATATAGACCTAGTAGTGGCATTGCACAGTTTTATAGTCCTTTGGGTATTGTTCCAAATTGCTCTCCAGACTGGTTGGATCTGTTCACAACTCCACCAACAATGCATTAACTAAGTTTTAGGATATAAAACAAAACTCACATAAATCATCAGTATTTCTATAGCCAAAAGAGATAAAAAGAGAAATTCCATTTAAAATAACTAGACAGAATAAAATATTTAGGAGTCTACCTGCCAAGACAAACCTAGAAACTATATGTACACAATTACAAAACACTTCACACAGTCAGATCTAAATAATTGGAAAAATCTTAATTGCTCATGGGTAGGCTGAGCTAATATAATAAAAATGACAGTTCTACCTAAATTAATTTACTTATTCAGTGTAATACTGAATAATCAGTATATTAAATCACCAAAAAGTTATTTAGAGCTAGGGAAAAAAAATTCGTCTGAAAGACCAAAAGGTCAAGAATATCAAGGAAATTAATGAAAAAAAAATTTAAAGAAAATGGCCTAGCCATACCAGATCTAAAACTATATTATATAGTGGCAATCATCAAAACTACTTGGTACTGGCTAAGAAATAGAGTGGTGGATCAATGGAATAGGTTAGGTATATAAGACACAGTAGGAAATGACTGTAGTAGTTATACGCTATTTGATAAACCCAAAGATTCCAGCTTCTGGGATAAGAACTTACAATCTGACAAAAACTGGGAAAACTGGGAAATTGTATGGTGGAAATTAAGCACAGACCAACATCTCACACCATAAATGGGTAGGTACCTGATTTAGACATAAAGGTTGATACCATAAGTGAATTAAGAGAGCAAGGAATAGTTTACCTGTCAGATCTGTGGAGAAGGGAAGCATTTATGGCTAAAAAGATAAGGAACATTATGAAATGCAAAATTGATAATTTCGATTACATTAGATTGAAAAGGTCTTGCACAAAGACAATGCAACCAAGATTAGAAGGAAAGCAGAAAGCTGGGAAACAATTTTTATAGCCAGTGTCTCTGATAAAGGCCTCATTTTTCAAAAAGAGAACCGAGTCAAATTTATAATATAAGGCATTGCCCACTTGATAAATGGTCAAAGGATATGAACAAGCAGTTTTCAGGTAAAGAAATTAAAGCTGTCTATAGTCATATTAAAAATGCTCCAAATCGCTCCTGATTAGAGAAATTTAAATCACAACAGTTTTGAGATACTACCTCATACCTATCAGATTGATTATGACAGAAAAGGAAAATGATAAATGTTGGAGATGATGAGGGAAAATTGGAACACCAATGCATTATTGGTGGAGTTGTGGATTGATCCAGCCATTCTGGAGAGCAATTTGGAACTATTCCAAAAGAGCTACTATATTTGGGGTGGCTAGGTGGCACAGTGAGTAGAGCTCCGGCCCTGGAGTCAGAAGGACCTGAGTTCGGATCCGGCCTCAGACACTTAACGCACACAAACAAAAACCTAGCTGTGTGACCTTGGGCAAGTTACTTAACCCCAGTTGCCCTCCAAAAAGAAAAAAAAAAAAAAAAAAAAAAAAAGAATAAGAGATTAGTGTCACATTAGGTGCAGGTGACTAACTGCAAAATCATATAACATATAAACCTTTTATTCCCAGCCCAATTTCTTTTTCTTTTATGGGAACTCTATCTGTGCTGAATTTTGAAGTTATGCTGTGACTTGCAGAGGGCTGTGGCAATGATAAGGAGTATCCGTAACTAGGAGTTGACTGCCAAGTCCCTGAGCTGAGGACACCTCTCACATCCCTAACCTTGGAAGAAATAATCCCTGTTGGCTTGATGAGTTGGAAGTTGTGTGACAGTTTGCCATAGCTACTGTTCCTTTTATTTTAATTTTTTTTGAGGGCAGTTGGGGTTAAATGACTTGTCCAAAGTCACATAGCTAGTGTGTCAAGTGTCTGAGGTCGGATTTGAACTCGGGTCCTCCTGACTCCAGGGCCGGTGCTCTATTCACTGTGCCACCTAGCCACCCCTAGAGCTATAATTATTTGCCTAAATTTCAGCCTACCCTAATCCTCCCTGGAGAGAGGATAATCAGACACTGAAAGACACTGAGAACCACCTGTTCTCGGGGGAAAAGGCTGCTAGCAATGTTTTTTATTTTGTTTTTATTTTCGTTTAACAAAAATCTACCACACCACCCCATCTTTGCTTTCCTCCTCCCTGACTCCTCCCATTGAAAAAAAACCCCAATTAAAATCACTTATAACAAATAGAACAATCAGGTTTTGATGATACCAGTATGAGCACATTCTTCTAAACACAAGTCTGAGTTTTGCTGTCCCCTGAACCAAAACAACTTTATAAGACAACTTAGGCTGTCATACTTATCAGAGAAATGACTTGATTAAGGGATCCTTCTCTTCCCCTCCCCCGCCCCACATCCCCTACAACCTCTATTTTTCTCAAAAAACTACCTTGCTTAAAGGGATTCATATACACCACTGAGCCTGAGCCACAGGGTGGGGGAAGTAGAGGGCCTGCTCCACAGGGAACATATATCCATCATGGAATCTTCAGGTCACTCAAAATGCTAGGGTATCAGTTCTCCCATTGGTCCGGTAGAGAGTTTAGTGCTTATTTTCCATAGGACATGTCTTCTGGGTGTGCCTCATTCTATCTTGGGATGGGCCTGGGGATGAGCTTGAGTTTAACCACCTTTGCAGCATCAAACACCAGGTATAGCTGACCCAGATTCCTGAACAATTTGCTGCCTACACCCTTAACTCCTCCTCTGTGTTTGGAATGACCAGTCCTGGAAGCTGGTATCACCTGTCTGAGCTGACTGGCTCCTTCCTTAATCATCATAGGTACCTGGACAATGTCAGTCCCAAACTATTTCCCTATGCTATGGCAGGTAAATTCCCTGGTCTTGTACCTACCTTTCAGTAATTGAGTCTGCTGAAGCAAAAATTCTAACCTCTTTTCTCCCTCCATTCATTCCTGTCCAATTCCATCTGTTCCATGGTATTCTTCTTTGCTATCCCATTCTGTTGTGTCCTCTGGTCCTATGGATTAATAGATTGTCTATCATGCTATATTCACACATCAATGAAAATCTGACCCCCTCCAAATGAAGTTTCACTGAAACTTGATACTTCTTATTCCTCACTGACATTTCAAATTTTTGCCACTACTATGCCTTTGAGGTTCATTTCATCAACTATCTTCTAGGCCAGATCCTAATTTTACTCATTACTGGCTTCCTTGTTTTATTCATCTACTTGCCATTCTCCCTCCTTTTCCAAGGACCTTTCCTCTTCAACTCAAAACTAAAGGACTTAGATATACATAAGCCTCTCAGTTCTATTCTTGACCTCCACCCTTCCACTTTATCTCCCTGAGAGACGATTTATCTCTCCATTAACTACAACCAGGGCCACACATGCAGGATATGCCAAATGTGCCCAGGCACGCACTAATGTCTCAAAAATTTAGGTATTTTGTGTAATTTTTAAATTTTATTTTAAAGTCAGGTTTAGTTGTTAATTAAAATTGGTTAGTTAAATAACATACTTTATGATTGAGTAGTCAAATATTTGCCTTAAAAAACCCCCCAAATTCCCTGGCGCACATGCCTTTTCCCGTAACTACTACCTCCATGGTCCATCCCTCTGAAGTTCTTTCTGATCACAATCTCCTCCCTTTCATTTTTTGATCTGCTTTACTCCTCCTAAACTTATTCTCACCATCATCTCTAGTCCCTCTGTGCTTTCCTGATCTTTCAGTCTGTCACTATTGCTCTGACTTCAATTTTGCCTTTTTAATTTTTTTACTATCTTTATCTTGTGGCCAATCATTTCAATTATACATAATCTATAGACTTGCCCGACCAATGGAAATTTTAACATTCTGTATTGGACCGGGAGAAATGAGAGGACAGGCTTTCCTGGACCCTCCTCCAGGGAAGAGGTACCCAGGAAGGACACAAGATGTAGGGGAGTGGGGGAGAGAGGAGGGATGTGCTTGAGGAATTATTAGATGATCAGGCTGTCCATGGGGCCCCACTCTTGTCTTTACTTTATGGGGATAGCCGACTAGTTTCTCCCTCAAAGTATCAACACTAGCATTTAGAATTACTTCCTTCTGGTTCAACTATGCAAATTAAGGATTGCTCTTATAAAGTAGGAATACCCATGACCTTTCTCAACAAGCACCCTTAGTACTTGTTGCCCCTTTGTGTTTGCTTTTCTCTGCTTCCCTGTCAAACCAGCATTTTCCATAAATTACTCTTTTCCATATTAGTGTCACAACTTCTGAAATTGTTGATGAGTTCCCTTATTAATCCAACAGCAATTTTTATTGGAATAGAGAGAGTGGAAGAGAAGCTGATATAACAAGTGAGGCTTTTCCACATGTGTCCCTATACAGTGAATGAAACCCAGTTGTCAGAGTCCAGAGTCTGAGAGGGTGAAGTGTACATTCTGGTGGATGTTTGCCTGAAGATTAACTCCATAACTAGAGGGAAAAACAAGTTTAATAGTGACTAGCTGGAAGCTAGACTTTTTTGAACCTTGCTCCTAGAAGAATCCAATACTTAGCCTTTTCCAAGTGCCTTTGTATTGAGGATCTTAGAATGATTTCTTATCTGTTTCATTTTGGTGTAATGAGAAGAGCCTTGGGGTTGGCATTCAGTTCTGGGTTCCATTTCTGACCATTGCTAACTCACTCTATGACTTGAGCAAGTCATTTTTCCTCAGTGAATGGTAATTTTCTCTTTTGTAAAACAAGGGAATATTCTTGGTAATCTCTAAAGTCACTTCCAGTTCTAAATTTATGTACATCCTTGATTAAATCTTCACAACATTCCCAAAAGGGAAAGAAGCATCCAGAGAAACAAGCACAAAGACAAAAATGACAATGGCATCAGGACTCAGAGAATGAGGATGATATTGGTGCTCTGGGAGGAAATATGCAGCATCACTGGAGGCAGAGAAGGATGCCAGTGGGGACTGCAACCCTAGGAGTATGCTAGCTCTGCATGGTTTTGTGGCCCTTCGGTCACACATGTTGCCTTAGCCACATATGTTCTCTCCCTGTCCACTCTGCACTTTTCACTCAGTGTGTTCTCCCATCACATTTTCCCTGGACACATATTCTCTGCATGGGTTCCCTCTCCTACCATTGGTGTTGAAACCTGTAGAAGAGTATATCCTATGTGCAAGGGTGGGTAATTTCCTTGTCATTTACTTTGCTATAGTTTAATTATATACTTTTTACTTTGTTCAGAGTCATTTTTTACAGGTATTAGAGGTGGTTAGAGTGCCAGCTCAAGCAAGTTCCTGCTTTTACTCCACCATCTTGGCTCTGCCCTCTTTTTACTTTGAAATAGAGTATCTTCTGGGTAAAAGAACCATCAGGGAGGACTTGTGAACTGTGGTTTTGAATAGATGCTGTCGCATGTTTTGAATGTGGAGCAATATTCAGGGGATCTGTGACTGAAGAGGGCCAAGGTTACATGGAAATAGTTGTTTGAAACATAAAAAAGGGTCCCTACCCTTTTTAAGGATCATTTCAGTGATTTGTGCATTTCTGGTCTTTGGTGACGTAGGCAGTGCAGATGGGGCTTCAGCCCAAATCTGAGATAGTAAATAATTGGTCTCCTTAGTTCATGACCTCTGAGTTCAAATGGTTGTCATAGTTGTCATACTGTAGGATCATATGTTTTTTTTTCTCTCTGCAAAATGAAAAATTAAGGATGAGCATAATCCAATTAGGTCAGTTAAGCAAATAAATATTTATTAAGCACCTACTATGTGCCTGACACTGT
Source organism: Gymnobelideus leadbeateri (assembly GCA_011680675.1). Lineage (NCBI taxonomy): Eukaryota > Metazoa > Chordata > Mammalia > Diprotodontia > Petauridae > Gymnobelideus > Gymnobelideus leadbeateri. The sequence goes on along the minus strand of WOXC01001422.1, from coordinate 64,761 downwards.
GCCAAAATCCAAGGAGACAATAAAAAAGTCCTTGCCCTCAAGGAGCTTACACTTGAATTGGAAGGTGGTGATGATGGTGGTGGAAGTGGTGGAGATAGCACACAAAAGGAGACAGGATGTGACAGTAGGAGGAAAGGAGTACCCAGCCACAGGTCATCTTGTTCCCTGGTATCAAAACGAGGCAGATCCACAGATGCAAGAGTGCTGTGAGTTGAGTTTAGTTTCTGCCCTCTACAAAGGAAGGCATTGGAAGGAGTCTGGTACTCTCTATCCTCCAGCCCTTCAATTAGAGGGGAGAAAGGAAACTGAGGCAGGTATTTTCAATCAAAGCTTGAGTTAGCAGCATTGTAGTGAGATTAGAAGTGATGAACAGAGCAGGCTCAGACACTTCCTAGTTGTGTGACCCTGGGCAAGTCACTTACCCCGGTTGGCTTCAGATGAGCTGGGGAAGGAAATGGAAAAGCACTCCTGTATCTCTGCCTGGGAAATCCCAAATGGAGTCACAGAGAGCTGGACCTGACTGAAAAATGCCTTAACAAGCTAGAACAGAGCAGAAGGTACAGAATGGAATGAACTGAGGTTGTGCCTAAATGAGTAGCATCCCTGCAGTTTAGACCTTAGGGGTCACTTAGTCCAACATCTTCCTCCTCCATCCCTACCCACCCCCACCCTCATTTCACCAACCTGGGCAACAAATTGCAAAGAGATTAAGTAATTTGTCCAAGGTCACAGTGCTAGTTGTTTCACAGTAATGTCAGGTAGCTGGTAAGAATATTAAAAATAGAAAAGAGGCACCCCCCAATTCTGCTACTATATTTATGCGGGTTGTCCCAATAATCTATTTTTGCAGCTTGCTGCTGACAGATATGGCTTGATGATGGTAAGGGAGGTAAGGGCTAGGCATAATTTTAATGTTGATTTGAAAAGAGTTTTCTTGCCAGGATGCATTAACTATCCCAGTATCCCATTAACTATCCCAGTAGAATGCTGTGGTTTTCCCACAGGAGGAAAAACATCTATTAAGAACCAATTACAAATATAACCCATGTGTCAATTGAGGACAAATGGCTCAGGTTCAATCTTGGATACTTATCAACAATAATGCAATGACTCATGCCTCTACCCAGAGCTTGTTGGATTGTATTGAATTGGCCCTGTAAAGTCAAAACTATTGTCATAATAATACACTCTTAATTTCTAATACTGTAAATATTGATAGCTGTGACCCACACCAACAAAAGATTTTAGGGAGGTCCTCAATAACTTTTAAGGACATAATAGGGTTCTGGGTCTCCAGAGTTTGAGAACCATTGTAGTAGGTGATTGGGATAGGAACTGGTCCTGAGACTTTAGTGTTATTGTAGTTGTTGGAGCAGCTAGGTGGTATAGTACATAGAGCACCGTGCTTGGAGTCAGGCACATCTGAGTTCAAATTGATTTCAGATATTTACTAGCTGGGCAAGCCACTTAACCCTGTTTGCCTCAGTTTCTCATCTATTAAAATGAGTGAGAGAAGGAAATGCCAGTATCTCTTCCAAGAAAACCCCAAATGAGTACTCAAAGATTCAGACAGAACTGAAATGACCAAAAAACAATAGCCACCTTCCCTTAACCTTATGGTCTTAGAGAATTGCCTAAGGTACTAAGATTGTGACTTGGCCAGGGTCACAAAGCCTGTATGTATATAAGACAGGATCTTAGGATCATAAGATCATTGGTTTGGAGCTGGAAGGGACCTCAGAGGCCATCTTATATGCATCAATTAAACATGTTTTGTTGATACCTTCATAACAATAATTTCTGTATATCTCCCCCTTCCACTTCCAGCATTGAAATCTCTCTTGAAAAAAGTAAAAAACAGTTCAGCAAAAACCCATAAGAGAGAGATCACACATCTTTCATGTTCTACCCTCACATTCCCTCACCTTTCTGTTGAGAGGAGGAAGAGATGTTTTATGATCTGTTCTCTAGAACCAATATTCATCTTTTTTTTTTTTTTAAAGCAATTGGGGTTAAGTAACTTGCTCAAGGTTACACGGCTAGTCATTTGATTTATGCGTGGATGCTCATTTTCTGAGGCCGGATCTGATCTCGGGTCATCCAAACTCCGAGGCCGACGCTCTTACTCACTGCGCCACCTAGCCGCCCCGTTAGGGCAATTGGGGTTAAGTAACTTGCCCAAGGTTACACGGCTAGGTTTTTGTTTGTATGGATTAAGTGTAGGAGGCCGGCTCTGAACTCAGGTCCTTCTGATTCCAGGGCCGGCGCTCTATTCACTGCGCCACCTAGCCGCCCCCAATATTCATCTTTTAATGTGCTCATTTTAATGAAAGAATTTTGGGATGCTCTGAATTGCTGCATTGGGGAGTAACTCCCTGGTGTCATTCCGATGTATTTGGCAGCATTGCCTGAAGGGTTGAGTAGATGTTGAGAGAGCATCATCTTAGAGACTCTGTGATAAGAGGGAAAATCCTGATGCAGTAAAACAAACAAGACATACTAGGAAATTAACCTGAAAGTGTAATTTCTTCTAGGAGGAGAGAAGCAGAAGAAATTTAACATGCTTGTTCTTCCTTGGCAGTGAGATTTCAGGGTGGGTCCACATCCACCCCATTGATAACCGCAAAAACAGCAACAGCCTTTCCATCTTGGGCTACAACTAATATTGGGTTGTGAATGAGGCAAAGTCTAAGTCTTTAAGTTGAGTTAGTCTAACCTAGAGGCAGAAATGAGGAGGAATGGGGTAGAAAGAAAGCAATGATGCAATAAGTGGGGAACCAGAGAGGAAGAGGGAAGGCAGGAAGGAAGATTTCTTACTATTTTGACATCAAGCCAATTTTATGTGTAACTTCTATATGTCATTTTGACTCTGACCCTTGTAAGACAGACCTGTAGGGTAGAAGGAAGATGTCTGAAACAAAATGTCTCTGGTTCATGCTCCAATCCAGGAAAACTCTTGGAACATCAGTATTTAGTTTATTTTGCTTCCTCCCAAAAGAATCCTCTGCCCACTGCAAACATTTAGATTATAAAGATATCAGATATATTATTGTTGTTCAGTCACGTCCAGCTCTTTATGATTCCTTTTTGGGAGTTTTCTTGGCAAAGATACTGGGGTGCCTTGAATTTCCTTCTCTAGCTCATTTTACAGATGAGGATACTGAGGCAAACAAGGTCAAGTAACTTGCTTAGGATCACACAACTATTAAGTGTCTGAGGCCAGATTTGAACTCATGAAGATGAGTCTTCCTGACTCCAGGACTGGTACTCTATCCACTGAGGCACCTGACTACCCTAGATGAGATACAGGACAAATTATTTAACTACAAAAAATAAAGTAGTCCATCAAATATAGTCAGACTATTTAACCATACCAAAAATACAGAGGAGGCTAGTACTCTAATCCATCAAGAAAGCCTTCCCTACACTTTCTGTAAGATATTAAACAACCCTGACCTCTTGTGGGTCCCAGTTTCCCTCCAGTCCACAGATCTTCATGACTTGCAGTAACAGAGAATGGATTGCTTCCTGGCACAAGTAGGCCCCTACTATGGGGCCTATTCCTTTCTTCTCCTGTAGGGCCAGATTTTATGGCCTGGGAGCTTGTATTTGGATCTGTGTAAGTCTAGGTGTCTCTGCTTTTTCACCTTCTGTTGTCAAAGATTCAAATGTGTTTCTCTTCTCTCTTGTTGAGGCTCCAAGTCTATTTTCTCTTACTCTCTTACTTCATCTTCCTTGCTTTGCACCATGTGGTCCTTTCTGCAGGTGCCATCTATTCTGTGTCTCTGTCTGATGCAGGTCCCCTGATGTACATGGTTTCTTATTGGGACAACATGCATGTATGATCTCACTATATCCCAAGGACTAGATCTATGAATTCCACAGTGACATCACCATCCAATAAGTGGAACTTTTCAGATTTATCTGTTCCATGCCCAGAAGCATTGCTTAAAGTCCTAGGTAAAAAATACCCTAGATGAGTGGTGTCAGTGAATTCCCTGGGTGCATATTGACTTAGAAAATAACAAATCAACATTATCTATGTTGATTAGCAATGCAAATATACAGAAGTAAAGAACAACCTAGAAGAAGAGGAGAAAAAAACAAAAACATTAAAAGAAAATATGCTTACTATGCCAACAAAACATACAGATCCCAAAACAGGTTGTGCAGAGACATCCTAAGAATCATAGATCTCCCAGAAGAACATAGCAGGACAAAAAACTTTAGCATCATTTTTTTTTCCCCAAGGACACCTCTGTTGTCCATCTCTTTATTATTTTTTTTTCAAATGCTTTATTAACTTCTGGTTTACTTCATTTCTGCCAGATTTTGGGTTCATTTTCTCCCTGTTTTTCCCCTACCCACCTCCCCAAAAATAGTGGTCCCCCCAGATATCCCCTCCTATTGTTTTGCAATTACATGTAAAATAGTATTAATAATAGTATATATGTATTTTTAAACATTTAGTTTTAAAACTTTGAATTCCAGATTCATTCCCTTCTTCCCTTGTCACCCACCCTTACTGGAAAGATAAGCAATTCAATATAGGTTGTACATGTGTAGCTAATGCAAATCATTACCATAGTAGATATGTTGTAAAAGACTGACTATATTTCCCTCCCCCCTATCCCACCTCCCACTTGTTCTATTCTCTACTTTGGTCCTGTCCCTTTTCAAAAGTGTGTGCTTCCAACTTCCCTCCCCCGCAGCCTGCCCTCCCTTCCATCATCCCCCCTCTCATCCCCTTTCCCCCTACTCTCCTGTAGGTGAGATACCCTATTTAGTGTGTATGTCATTCCCTCCCTGAGCCAAATTCAATGAGTGTAAGGTTGACCCATTCCCTTATGCCTTCCTGTTCTTCCCCTCCATTTTACCCATTTTCCCTTGCCTCTTCTATATGAGATAGTTTGCCCCGTTCTGTCTCTCCACATCTCCTCTCATTATATTCCTCTCTCACCTCTTAATTTCACCTTTTAAGTATCATCCCGTACTATTAAATTTGTCCTGTGCCCCCATCTATGTATACCTGTAAACATATATATACACATTCACATATGTATTCATACTTCTATATATCCTCCGATAAACACTATATATATATATATATATATGTACTTGAAACAGAATGCTTGAAAGTCCTCTATTCCACTGAATGACCATATTTTCCCCTGAAACATGATACTCAGTTTTGCTTGGTAGATTATTCTTGGTTTTAATCCCAGCTCCTTTGACCTCCGGAATATCATATTCCAGGCCCTTCAAATCCTTCAGTTTAGAAGCTGCCAGATCCTGTGTTCTCCTGATTGTGTTTCCACAATATTCAAATTATAATAGTCTCTCCTTGATCTGGAAATTCCAGAAGCTGGCTATAATATTCCTAGGAATTTTCTTTTTGGGATCTTTTTCAGGAGTTGATTGATGGATTCTTTCAACTTCTATTTTGTCCTCTAGTTCTAAAACATCAGGGCAGTTTTCCTTGAGAATTTTTTGGAGGCTGATTTCTAGGTTCTTTCTTTGATCATGACTTTCAGGTAGTCCAATAATTTTTAAATTATCTCTCCTGGATCTATTTTCTAGGTCAGTGGTTTTTCCCATGAGATATTTCACATTGCCTTTATTCTTTCATTTGTTTGGATATGTTTAACAGCTTCTTGATTTCTTATAAAGTCACTAGCTTTCATTTGCTCCAATCTAAATCTGAAGGAATGATTCTCCTCAGTGAGCTTTTGAGATTCTTTTTCCATCTGGCAAAGTTGGCTTTTTAAGGCATTCCTCTCCTCATTGCCTTTTTGAGCCTCCTTTGCCATTTGAGTTAGTCTATTTTTAAGGTGTTATTTTCCCCAGTTAGGCTGTTGACTCTCATTTCATAATTTTCTTGCATCGTTTTCATTTCTCTTCCCAATTTATTCTCCACTTCTCTTATCTGATTCTTTTTTTTTATATTTGAAACATTTAATGTTACGACCTCAAATTTCAGATCCATTTCCTTCCTCCCTTGTCACCCATTCCCTCTTGGGAGATAAGTAATTCAGTATATGTTGTACATGTCTAGCTATGCAAAACATTATCATAGTAGATATATTGTACAAGGCTGCTTATAATTCCCTCCCACTCATCCCACTCCCCCACCTGGTCCATTCCCTACATGATCCTGTCCCTCTTCTATAGTGGGTACTTCCAACCTCCCCTCACCCCAAGGATGCCCTCCCATCCATCATCCCTCCTCCCATCCCCCTTCCCCCTATCCTGCTGCAGGTTGAGATATCCCATTTAGTATGTATGTCATTCTCTCCCTGAACCAAATTCAATGTGAATGTGGTTTTGCCTTTTTAGCCTTCTTATTCTCCCCCTCCCTTGCAACCACTTCCCCTTGCTTCTTCTACATGGGATAGTTTACCCTACCCTGTCTCTCCCCATCTCCTCTTGCCACTTTCCTCTCACCTCATAATTTCACCCCTTGAGTATCCTCCCTTCCCAACAAATTCAACCTATGCCCTCTATCCATATATAACTGTAACCATATACACACACATTCACATGTATTCATATGACCACACACCCTTCTTCCATTATTTTCATAGTGAGAAAGATATCATCAGTCACAGTTATTGCTTTTCCATATAGGAATGTAAATAGTTCAACTTTGATAAGTTCCTTTTGATTTCTTTTCCCTGATTACCTTCTCAGGCATCTCTTGCTTCTTGTGTCTGGATGTCAAATTTTCTATTCAATTCTGGTTTTTCCTCAAGAATGCTTGAAAGTCCTCTATTCCACTGAATGACCATATTTTCCCCTGAAACAAAATACTCAGTTTTGCTGGGTAGGTGACCCTTGGGTTCATTCCCAGTTCTTTTGCCCTCTGGAATATCATATTCCATGCCCTTCAATCCCTCAGTGTAGAAGCTGCCAGGTCCTTGGCTATTCTGATTGTGTTTCCACAATATTGAAATTGTTTCTTCCTGGCTGCTTGTAGTATTTTCTCCTTGATCTGGGGATTCTGGAACCTGGCTATAATACTCCTGGGAGTTTTCTTTTTGGGATCTTTTCCAGGAGGTGATTGGTGGATTCTTTCAACCTCTATTTTGCCCTCTGGATCTAAAACATCAGGGCAATTTTCCTTGAGAATTTCTTGAAGGGTGATTTCTAGGATCTTTCTTTGATCATGGCTTTCAGGTAGTCCAATAATTTTTAAATTGTCTCTCCTGGATCTATTTTCCAGATCAGTGGTTTTTCCCATGAGATATTTCACATTGCCTTCTAATCTTTCATTTGTTTGGATCTGCTTAACAGCATCTTGATTTCTAATAAAGTCATTAGCTTCCATTTGCTCCAGTCTAACTCTGAAGGAATGAATCTCCTCAGTGAACTTTTGAGATTCTTTTTCCATCTGGCAAATTCGACTTTTTAAGGCATTCTTCTCCTCATTGCCCTTTGGGCCTCCTTTGCCATTTGAGTTAGTCTATTTTTTAAGGTGTTGTTTTCCTCAGTCAGGCTGTTGACCCTCATTTCATACTTTTCCTGCATCCTTCTCATTTCTCTTTCCAATTTTTCCTCCACTTCTCTTATTTGATTTTTAAAGTCCTTCTTAAGGTCCTCTATGGCCTGCAACCCACTCATGTTTTCCCCTGGGGCTTTTGGAGCAGGACTTCCTGACCTCACAGTCCTTTTCCCGCTCTATGCCCCCAAAATAGGAGTCTAGGGTTGCATTTTTCTGTTTCCTTTGCCTTGGCATGTTGCCACTTAATTGCTTGACTTTTGGGCTTGTTGCCACACTATGGCTTTAAGGCCAGATAGAGGAATTTTCATCCCAAACATGTGGGGGGCAACTTCCGTTTCTGGCAAGCTGTAAACCCACCCACGACTTCCACCCTAGATCACAATCCAGATCCAGGGAGGTTAAAGCAAGAGCGATTACCCCCAAGACTGATCGCTGGATCTCCCTACAAATTTGCAGGCTGGGAGCGGGAGCTGCCTCTGAAAACTACAAAATGGCGTTTGTCCTCAGTGGCTTCTAGCCCCCAGGGGAGGGAGCCGACGCTTTCCCTAATACCAGTCCCAAAGTCCATAGGACACTGACCTCTTACTTTGTCCTAGGCAAGTCTATGTTGATAATTCTGGAGTCGCCATAGCTCCTGGTGTTCTGGGGTTCCTCCAGCTGGCTGCTGGCCCTGCCGCCCTGGGGCTAAAACCTCGGCTCATGCGGACCTGGGCTCAGCTCGGCTCATGCGGACCTGGGCTCGGCTCCTGCGTGCTGCACGCTGCCAGGTCCCAGACCACTGCGCTGGTCCTTCCTGCAGGGCTGCTGGGCTGTCCTCAGCGGGAGTTTAGCTTCTCTGTGTCGTTCTGTGGGTGCTGGGGCTCCAGAAGTTGTTCAGAGTCCCCTTTTACATCGTTTGGGGGGAATGTGGGGGCAGAGTGGCTTGGATGAGCTGTTTCTACTCCGCCATCTTGGCTCCGCCCTTCTTATCTGCTTCTTAAGGTCCTGTATGGCCTGTAACCAGCTCGTATTTTCCTTTGAAGCTTTTGGTGCAGGAGTTCTGACTTCACTGTCTTCCTCCTGTTCCATGCTTTGATCCTTTTTTCCCCCAAAATAGGAGTCTAATGTTGGATTCTTCTGTTTGTTTTGCTTCCTTTGCCTGGTCATGTGGCCATTCAATTACTTGACTTTTGGGCTTGTTGCCACAGTAGGACCCTGCCACCAGCCAGGGAAGCTTCTGTCCCAAACACTGGGGTTTTTTCAGCTGCTGGAGGTATTAGTTGGGTGCCCTCTCTGAAACATCCACATGCTCAGGCAAGCTGGTCACACACCCCAGGACCTCCACTCTAGACTACAATCCAGATCCAAGGTTAAAGCAAGAGTGATTACCCCTCAGACTGGTCGCTTAGTCCCCCTGCAGTCTACAGGCCAGGAGCTGAAGCTGCAATGTGGTGCTGGATGTGCTGAGGCATCTCAGTGGCTTCTCGCCCTGGGGGAAAAAGCCAGCTCTCCCAACTACTGCTTCCAAAGTCTACCCTGCACTGACCTCTCACTTTGTCCTTGGAATCTATGTATTGATAATTCTGGAAACAACCACAACTGTTGGTGTTCTGGAGTCCCTCCAGCTGGTGTTTGTTAAGGCCCACCCTGGGGCTAAAACCTGTGGCTCACGCAAGCCTGGGCTTGACTTCCAGAGTGCTGTGCTGGCTGCTCCCTGCCAGGCTGCTGGGCTGTCCTTAGTGGGAGGTTAGCTTCTCTGTTTCATTTTATGGGGTCTGTAGCTCCAAAGTTTATGCAGAGTCCTTTTTTACATGGATTGTGGAAAGTGGAAGCTGGAGCTGTGTGGAAGTCCTGTTTCTACTCCACCTTCTTGACTCTGCCCCCACTCCACTTTAACATCTTAATGAAAGAAATAATAGAAGAAAATTGCCCAGAACTTCTGAACATGGAAAATAAAATCCCTGTTAAAAGGATTCATAGATCACCTCCATGAAAAAATCCAAGGCTGCAAACTCCAAGATACATAATGGTTAAATTTAACAATTCAATTCAGAAACAAACTCTGCAAGCCATCAGGAGAAAGATCTTCAAATAAAACGGGACATCAGAATAATGCAAAACTATTCTGCATGCATTAAAAAAAGGAGGAGGGAATGAAATAATGAGTTCCAAGGAGCAATGATCAAGATGCAGCCCAGATGGACCTCTCCTGCAAATCTGAGCTTAACCATATGGCACAAAAGATGGACATTCAATAATAAAGAAGAGTTTGAATGACTTTTATTTTTATTTTTTTGCTTTTTGGAGGGAGGAAGGTAGGGCAATTGGGGTTAAGTGACTTGCCCAAGGTCACACAGTGTTAAGTGTATGAGGCCAGATTTTAACTCAGGTCCTCCTGACTCCAGGGCCAGTGGCGCTCTACTCATTATGCCATGTAGCCAACCCTGAAAGATTATTAGAAAGAAGACTAGAATCAAATCATTTGCTTCTTAAACACTCCAAACAATCAGATGTACAGGAGGAATAGATACATAAATGCAGCAACCAAGAACGACAACAGCAACAGAGGGACAAGTAGGAGAGACCAGTAGGAGGCTTCTTTCTAAATGGACACAGGGAGACAGGGGTGAAGACAATGAGAAGACAGATCCTGGTGACACCCTGGCCACAGGTCAATGCCTCTTTTGTAGGACTACATGACAATATAGAAAAGCACATGAGCTAGGGGGAGGGAGCAGGAGGATAAAGAGGAACAAGGAATGTGTTGGAGTCAGGTCAGAGGCTAGCAATGAGGGGAAGGTAACCTCCGTGGTCTCAGAAAAAAAAAGGGATTACAGGGAAGTAAGAGAGGAGGAGGGAAAGATTGAAAAAGGGGGGGCAAAAGGAGGGGAGTTTCACTGATGAATGCTTCTGTACTTGAAGGGAGTTGAGGACCTCACATTGGAGGAAGCCTGGGGAATTTGGTGCCTGGAAAGTCTACTTGTCCTGGGAGGGAGCTTATTGTAACCCTCGGGAACAACTGGCACCTGGAGTTGTGGGACAGCATGACAGGGGGAGGAGATTCCCAGGGAAAGCTAGGAAAAAAAGGTCAACAAGAGAAGTTATAATGCGGTCATAGTGATGGGGTTATGGGATTTGCACTGGACCCCTAAAAGGAAAAGACCATGTCTTTGGGACCTGGACCCCAAATCCCCTGAACCTAGATTTCTAGCAATCACCTGAGCACACTACCCTTTCACTGTGGCTCTCTAGCCACTTAACTCCTTCTGCTGTCTGCATCTGACCCCATCCCATGCTGCTTGCTACTCTTTAACCCCATCCTGATCTTCCCACAGTTTTTTTCTGTATAAAAAATATCAGTCCCATCCTCATCAAATGTGCAGATTCTTAGTTAGAATCTGGCCCACTTATATTGGCGCCACATATACGGCAGACTTACTAGGAATCGAGCACCCAACCAGTGTCTTAATAAACTCGCTACTTGGACTGAAAGAAGGCTTGAGTGGTTGAATTCTTTCAAGGTTGACCCCCCTCCCAACCCTGTACACTTGCATTTCAGGGTTCCTAGCACCCCTAGACTGGAGCAGTCATAGATTAGTGGAGAGTGGGAGGGGCCCTATCATGGGGCAGAGTCTTCTCTGATACCTGTAATAACTGACATTGTTCTGAGAATAAGGCACAATGGAAAAGGCGAATCCACTGGCTAAGACCTACCAGGCAGGGGCAGAAAGCACCTAGTGGACAAAGCCTAGAGTGGATACCTTGGAAGCTTTAATTGTATAAGGAATACAGAGAAAAGGATAATTATAGGGATTATGAATCAGAGAATGAGGGTCTAGGCAGGGGTAGGGAATCTGCAGCCTCAGGACCACATGTGGTCCTTTTGGTCCTCAAGTGTGACTCTGTGACTGAATCTAAATTTCAAAGAACAAATTCCCTTAATAAAAAGATTTGTTTTAAAGAACTTGGACTCAGTCAAAAGGTTGTACCCAAGGACCTAGAAGGCCACATGTGGCCTCTAAGCTGCAGGTTCCCCACCCCTGGTAAACAGAAAGAAAAAATGAATAATGAAGAAGATGAGAGAAATCCTTTTTGGAAAGGGGGACAAAAATGAAATTAAAAAACTAATGAAGGGGGGCGGAGCCAAGATGGCAGAGTAGAAACAGCTCATCCAAGCCACTCTGTCCCCAGATTACCCCCAAACTATGTAAAAGGAGACTCTGAACAACTTCTGGAGCCCCAGCACCCACAGAACGACACAGAGAAACTAACCTCCCGCTGAGGACAGCCCAGCAGCCCTGCAGGAAGGACCAGCGCAGCAGTCTGGGACCTGGCAGCGCGCAATGCGCAGAGCACAGGAAGCGGAGCTGAGCGGAACCCAGGTCTGCATGAGACGAGGTTTTAGCCCCAGGGCGGCAGGGCCAGCAACCGGCTGGAGGAACCCCAGAACACCAGGAGCTATGGCGACTCCAGAATTATCAACATAGACTTGCCTAGGACAAAGTAAGAGGTCAGTGTCCTATGGACTTTGGGACCTGTATTTGGGAGAATGTGTCGGCTCCCTCCCCTGGGGGCTAGAAGCCACTGAGGACAAACGCCATTTTGTAGTTTTCAGAGGCAGCTCCAGCTCCTGGCCTGCATGCTAACTGTAAGGAGATCCAGCGATCAGTCTTGGGGGGTAATCGCTCTTGCTTTAACCTCCCTGGATCTGGATTGTGATCTAGGGTGGAAGTCGTGGGTGGGTTTACAGCTTGCCAGAAACGGAAGTTGCCCCCCACACGTTCGGGACGAAAATTCCTCTATCTGGCCTTAAAGCCATAGTGTGGCAACAAGCCCAAAAGTCAGGTAATCAAGTGGCAATATGCCAAGGCAAAGGAAACAGAAAAATGCAACCCTAGACTCCTATTTTGGGGGCATAGAGCGGGAAAAGGACTGTGAGGTCAGAAGTCCTGCTCCAAAAGCCCCAGGGGAAAACATGAGCGGGTTGCAGGCCATAGAGGACCTTAAGAAGGACTTTAAAAATCAAATAAGAGAAGTGGAGGAAAAATTGGAAAGAGAAATGAGAAGGATGCAGGAAAAGTATGAAATGAGGGTCAACAGCCTGACTGAGGAAAACAACACCTTAAAAAATAGACTAACTCAAATGGCAAAGGAGGCCCAAAAGGGCAATGAAGAGAAGAATGCCTTAAAAAGTCAAATTTGCCAGATGGAAAAAGAATCTCAAAAGTTCACTGAGGAGATTCATTCCTTCAGAGTTAGACTGGAGCAAATGGAAGCTAATGACTTTATGAGAAATCAAGATGCTGTTAAGCAGATCCAAAGAAATGAAAGATTAGAAGGCGATGTGAAATATCTCATGGGAAAAATCACTGACCTGGAAAATAGATCCAGGAGAGACAATTTAAAACTTATTGGACTACCTGAAAGCCATGATCAAGGAAAGAACCTAGAAATCACCCTTCAAGAAATTCTCAAGGAAAATTGCCCTGATGTTTTAGATCCAGAGGGCAAAATAGAGGTTGAAAGAATCCACAGATCACCTCCTGAAAAAGATCCCAAAAAGAAAACTCCCAGGAATATTATAGCCAGGTTCCAGAATCCCCAGATCAAGGAGAAAATACTACAAGCAGCCAGGAAGAAACAATTTCAATATTGTGGAAACACAATCAGAATAGCCCAGGACCTGGCAACTCCTACACTGAGGGATCGAAGGGCATGGAATATGATATTCTAGAGGGCAAAAGAACTGAGAATGAACCCACGGGTCACCTACCCAGCAAAACTGAGTATTTTGTTTGAGGGGAAAATATGGTCATTCAGTGGAATAGAGCATTCTTGAGGAAAAAACCAGAATTGTATAGAAAATTTGACATCCAGACACAAGAAGCAAGAGATGCCTGAGAAGGTAATCAGGGAAAAGAAATCAAAAGGAACTTATCAAAGTTGAACTATTTACATTCCTATATGGAAAAACAATTAACTGTGAGTGATGATATCTTTCTCACTATGAAAATAATGGCAGAAGGGTGTGTGGTCATATGAATACATATGTGAATGTGGGTGTATATGGATAGAGGGCATAGGTTGAATTTGTTGGGAAGGGAGAATACTCAAGGGATGAAATTATGAGGTGAGAGAGGAAAGTGGCAAGAGGAGATGGGGAGAGACAGGGTAGGGTAAACTATCTCATGTAGAAGAAGCAAGGGTAAGTGGTTGCAAGGGAGGGGGAGAATAGGAAGGCAAAAAGGCAAAACCACATTCTCATTGAATTTGGTTCAGGGAGAGAATGACATACATACTAAATGGGATATCTCAACCTGCAGCAGAATAGGGGGAAGGGGGATGAGAGGAGGGATGATGGATGGGAGGGCATCCTTGGGGGGAGGGGAGGTTGGAAGTACCCACTATAGAAGAGGGACAGGATCAAGTAGGGAATGGACCAGGTGGGGGGTGGGATGAGTGGGAGGGAATTATAAGCAGCCTTGTACAATATATCTACTATGATAATGTTTTGCATAGCTAGACATGTACAACATATACTGAATTACTTAACTCCCCAGAGGGAATGGGTGACAAGGGAGGAAGGAAATGGATTTGAAATTCGAGGTCTTAAGATTAAATGTTTCAAATATATATAAATACTATTATTAATACTCTTTTGCTTGTAATTAGGAGATAAGATGTGCAGGCGTTGGGACACAAAGATTCACCTTCCTCTAATGGAAAAGTCGATGGTGGTATGGGAGAAGGTATGGGAGAGAGCAGATTGGAGGAAGCGATATCTTGTGGGACTGCTATTCTGGGAGGTTGGGTAGGGGAATAACGGGGAGAAAATGATTGTAACTCAAAATCTGGCAGAAATGAATGATGTAAAACAGAAGTTAATAAAGCATTTGTTTAAAAAAAAAACTAATGAAAAGGATTCGTTGAAGTGGAGAAGAGGAAGGGGGAATCTATTTGAATGAGAGGAGAAAAGAGAGCAAAGGAATATACAAACAGATAAAAGCAGGAACAAATAAAGTCCTAAAGGGAAAGGGATAAAAAAAATGAGGTTGTTTGCTGTTTGTCCTTTGTTCTTGCGGAGGACCGTGACATCAGGGAGGTGATGCCATGACATGCAAATGAAATGGATTTAAGTGAGGGAGGGCTGTGCAAAGTCACTAGCCTCAGCTTTTCCTCTGGAGCCATCTGCGTCCAGTGGCAAGATGTGAATCAGGACAGCTGGAGGTGGCCCAGGATTCAGTGAGGGACCTAAAAAAATGAGGCAAAGAATGGCATCTTAAAAAAAAAAAGTAGATCCTGGAAAGAAGACCCTCTAGGTTTCTGGCCAAAACAGAAGCAATTGTTATTTACATTCATTCTGAACAAATCAGGGCCCAATGACCAAGTAGGGCTTGATCTGGGACCAGAGTGATATGGGGTTAAGGCTCAATAATCATTAATATAATTTGGAACCCCAGTAAGGGCCAGAGCCTGAACTAATCAACCAGAAGAAGCACTTAGACCTAACAGATCTGAGTAAACTCAGAGAATACCTCCAGTGTCAACAAAGCCAGAGGGAGTTTACCAGAGTATTCTTTTAATGGCTACCAAGACAGGGAGCCTAAAACATATATCACCTTGAATAATGGAACTTTTTCTTATCTTAATATTTTATGGACACATACTATGTTATGGCATGTTAATGGTAAAGAAAACACAGACATCCTGGGTTGTAATTTCAATTGACATTTTGTCAATTCTTATTGTATTTGCCACCTATTGAATTAAAAAAATTCCTTCCTCATAGTATGGTTAGACATATATGGAGATTATAAATTTGAGTGACACAGAGACCCTAAGTTGGAATTGTTCTAAAACATATTTAAGCCTGGTCATTCTTTTATCAAAAGTTGGGAACTTATGTTTTGGCTCTGTGCAGCACACATCTGCTAGCTTTGAGGGAATAAACAATATGAATTTATAATCACCTAGTCTGCCTCTTTTAACTAAACTTTCAGGTCAACAGACTGCTCCTTAAGAGAAAAACAAAACAAAACAAAATAAAACAAAAAGTTTCAGAGATTAAAATTTATATTCCTTAGGGGCATGTAGGTGGTGTAGTGAATAGAGCACCAGCCCTAGAGTCAGGAGGAACTGAATTCAAATCTGGCCTCATACACTTAACACACACACAAAAAACTAGCCTTGTGACCTTGGGTAAGTCACTTAACCCCAATTGCCCTACCTTCCCCCCTCCACAAAAAAACAAAAAAAAATTTATATTTCCTTTGTGCAGAGCACTGGCAGGTAAGTGTATGAACAACCAACAGCAAACAACTGGAAACATATTTTAAAACAAAGACACACAAAAACAGAAACTGAAAGGATGGAAAAAACATTATTATTCATTGAGTAAACAGAAAAAATCAGGAGTTGCTATCATGCTATCAGACAAAGCAAAAATATTCAAAAAATTAAAACGGACAAATAAGGAAACTCTATTATGTTGAAAGGAATCACAGACAACAAACAATATCAACAATAAACTTTTATGTTCCAAATGACTTAGCATCCACATTCATAAAGGGAACATTATCTGAGTTTAGACTTCATTATCCCTCTATCAGTTTTGACTAAGTCTAACAGAAAGATAAACAAAAGGGGAAATAAGGAACTGAACAAATTTCTGGAAAAATGAGAGTTAAAAGACTTAACGACGTATTCTAAATAGGACAGCAAAAAAAACATACGTATCTCTGCAGCACATGGAACTTTTACAGAAGTTGATCATGTACTAGGGCACAGAAACATAGCAAATAAATGTGAAAAGGCAGAAATGTTCGATACATCCTTTACAGACTTTAACGTAATAAGAATAGAGATTGGTTCAGGGATCACAGACAAGAGATAGAGACTTGAATGGAGACTTAACAATGAAGTCTGAAACGATAAGTGGGTCAAAGAACAAATTTTAGAAACAATAGCTGTAAAAGTAAATGAAAATGATGAAGCAACATACTAAAATTTCTGGGATATAGCTAAAACAGTCTTCACAGGGGAAATCATATACGTATAGCCATATATTAACAAACTAGAAGAAGAGAAGGTTCATGAACTGAATATATGTTTAAAAATTGGAAAATCAACAAATAATCTAAAATAAGCACAAAAGAGGAGATATCCAAACGAGGAGAAATAGATAAATTGGAAACAAAGATCCTCATAGAAATGATAAATAAGACTAAAAGTTGGTTCTTTGAAATGACTGATAAAAATGACAAACCCTTAGCTAATCTGATTTTAAAAAAGAGCACATGGGGTGGCTAGGTGGCACAGTGAGTACAGCGCCAGCCCTGGAGTCAGAACGACCTGAGTTTGGATCCAGCCTCAGACACTTAACACACACAAACAAAAACCTAGCCGTGTGACCTTGGGCAAGTTACTTAACCCCAATTGCCCTCCAAAAAAAGCAAAAAAAAAAAAGCAGAAAGTTAAACCAATAAAATAGCAAATGAGTAAGGTGAAATCACAGCAAACCCAGAAGAAGTAAAAAAATAAACATTATCAATTATCTATTTTGTGTTGTATTTTTATTTATTTTGTTAAACATTTCCCAATTACATTTTAATCTAGGAGTTTTGCAGGCCACCTGCTACAAATCTAATAGTCACTTAAGTGTTTGACCCTCTGCTCTAGAGAGATGCTCCAGTGAAGGTAGGAAAGTGTCCTTCTGAAAGATATTATTGCAGATGGGGATTTTCAGTCCCATGAGTTTAGACTGACTTGTATCAGGTTTAACTCTGGACTCCTTGGTTTTCTGTTAACAACAGTGGAGTTGGATCCATTAACTCATCATTCAGAGTGGCTAAGACCAATGCTTTGCTTTTAAAAGTTCTGATAGAAGTTCTCACTGTAGCTCAATCTTTTTTATACCTTCTTGCTTCACATTAGGTCAAAAAGGTGATGTTAGCCTTATACTAAACCTTCACTTCATCTGTGTTATTTTCATCCTAGAGGTTGGACATCATCATAAGGCCCTTGCATTTGACTCCTGAGTTAGAAGTCCAGCTCAGTTTGGTGCTTGACTGATAGAAAAAAGATGTTTGCCTTTGTGGTCACTGATTGATGCCTCCCTGTTCCCTGAGCTTGCTAACTTTTCTTAAAGAATTGCGGGCTTCTCTTGTACCTGTACTGCCAGAAGCAGGGATTTTAGCTTCTCTGTGGATCAGTTTGAAGCATTCCTCTCAGACCAGTGGCTGATGCTAATAGTGTCTGCTCCTCTCTGGTCCAGTGTGAATCACTCTTACTCCCACTTGGCCAGTCTGGGTTTGGATTCTTCAGCAAATAGCCATGCCACACCACAGTCACTAGGCAGCACCTGAAAATTGCTCAAAGTGGATAAGGCATCTTGTGGCTAGCTTTTTCTCCTTCCCTCCCTATGACTTCTTGTCTAACTGCTTCACCCCTTTGGGAATTCCATGCAGCAGAAGAGAGCAGAAGACAGAGTAAAAGATTATTTATACATCAGTTTTCAGAGAAATATCTGGGACTCTGTTTTGTTGCCCATTTCTAAGTGTGACCTTTTTCACTTTGCTTTGTGGTATCTGGTCACTCCTTTCCAAATTAATTTAGATTGATGTAAGGAAAGCTTACCTATGCATCAGAGCTGTACTAAAGTGGAAGGATAGCTTCAGCAGGGAGCAGATTCCCCCAAAAGAGGTTTTCAAGTAGAGGGTGGATAACCACCTGTCTCAGATGTTATGGATGAGTACTACGACTATTCCTGTCCAATCTTGCCTCTGCTGTCACTTACAGCTCTGTGATTCTGTTAATTCTTGGTCATTTTCTTTCATAAAATCACAGGATTTGAGAATTGGAAGGTATTTGATTCGCATGGGGAGGAATCCCCATTATAACCAACCTTTTTCTCTCAGTAGAGGGCAGCATTGGCATAGTTGTGGGTGGGCCTTCTAAAGGGAAACCCAGGGAGTAAAAGAAGTGAAATATTCCCTCAAACCAACCTCAGAGCCCAACCCTCTCTCTGTAGTGGGTTCAGCCACAAATGACATATTCTCTGCAAAGCTGACCTCTTTTCTTTCTGAATAGAGCTTAAGGATTTTTTATTTTATTTTCCTATCCTTGGATTTTTCCAATGTTTTTTTGCTTATTGGAAATCAAAGGCCAGAAAAATTTATTTCTGTCATATTGTTCTTGTTTCTACTTTGTCTCTCCCCTCTTCTCCTTCCTTCCCCTCCTCTCTTTTCTCCTCTCCTCTCTTCTCCTTTCCTTTCCTTTTTCAAACTAAATTTTTATCTTTTATTTTTATATCACCTAGATTCTCCCTCAGAGAATCAATAAAAAGAGAGACATAAGAAACAAAAGAAGAGGAAAGAATTCAGTCAAATTGATTAACACATAGGGAAAAAAATCTGATATTATAAGTAATGTTCCATACTTTGGACCTCGATCTCTGCAAAGGAAGAGAAGATGGGGAGGGACTATCTTTTCCTGTCTCTTTGCTGGGACCAAACTTGGTTTGCACAGCATTCACTTTTGATTGTTCTGAAGTTGTTGTAGTCATTGTATATATTGTTTTCTTGGTTCTTTTTACACCACTCTGCATTAGTTAATGTAGATCTTCCCAGACTTCTCTGTATTTTTCACATTCATCATTTCTTATAGGCTTTCCACTACATTCATGTACCACAAATTTATTTAGCCTTTCCCCAGTTGAGGGACTGGGCTACTTTGTTTCCAGTTCTTTTCTTTTCTTTTTGGAGGGGGGATTGCAGGGCAATGGGGGTTAGGTGACTTGCCCAAGGTCACGTGGCTAGAAAGTGTTAAGTGTCTGAGGCCATATTTGAACTCAGGTCCTCCTGACTCCAGGATCGGTATTCTATTCACTGCACCACCTAGCCACCCCTGCCCCTTCCAGTTCTTTTCTGCCATAAAAAGTTTTTTCATGAATATTCTGATGTAGTGTTCAGTTGTTTTTCAGTCGTGAATGATTCTTTGTGATCACATTTGGTGTTTTCTTGGCAAATATACTGGAGTAGTTCGCCATTTCCACCTCCAGCTCATTTTACAAATGAGGAGAATAGAGGCAAGCAGGGTTAAGTGACTTACGCACGGCTAGGAAATGTCTGTGGCTTGATTTGAACTCGGGAAGACAAGTCTTCCTGACTCCAGGCCTAGTGCTCTATCCACTGTATTACCTAGCAACAATTCAGAGGTGGAGAGCCTGTGGCCTCTAGGCCAGATGCTGGCCCTCTGGGTTTTCAAGTTCAGCCTGAACTTGAGGATCTGGAGGGTCACATCTGACCTTGAGGCCATAGGTTCCCCATCCCTGAGTCCTAGCTGCCCATTTTGATATATATGGAGCCTCATTTAATTCTCTTTGATGTTTTAAAATCAATATTAATACATTCTTAGGTGCTTTTTTTTTTTACTATTCCAAACTTTCACTTAGGTGGTTGTTTTGCTTCCACAACATTTCTCACAAGTGTCCCTTTTTCTCTAGTCACACAGCTATCACCTTAGTCCAGGCCCTCATCACCTATGGCCTAAAATATGGCAGGAGCTTCCTAATTGTTCTTCTTACATCAGGCCTCTCTCCTCTCCAATACATTCTCCATGCTGCTGCCAAAGGGATTTCATTTAAACACAGGTCTGACTATTTAACTCCTCTACCCAGTAAACTCTGGGAAATGCCACTCCTTATTGCCTCTGGGATCAGGGATAAACTCTTCTGCTTGGTTTTTAAAGTTCTTCACATCCATTACTCCCCCTCCCACATGCTGTGGTCTAGCTAAACTGGCCTTCTTTCTTTTCCTTACATACCTGGAAAAGAAACCATCCTACTTCTTTTCCCTATAGCCACTTCCAGACCATCCCTCTGCTGTTATGATTTCATAAGCTCTCCTCCCTTTTTTTCTTTTTTTTTTTTTGAGGGGGGAAGGGAGGGCATTTGGGGTTAAGTGACTTGCCCAAGGTCACACGGCTAGTAAGTGTTAAGTGTCTGAGGTCAGATTTGAACTCAGGTCCTCCTGACTCCAAGGCCAGCGCTCTATTCACTGTGCCATCTAGCTGCCCCAAGCTCTCCTCCTTTTGAGGTTTACTCCATCCATCTACATCACCCTATCTGGATCCTTATTGTAGTCATCTATAAGTTTTTAGGGTACTCCTCCTTTCTCAAAAAGTTCAGCACCTGGCTTATAGGCTTTCTTCTTCTCATCCTTTACCTTTATTTTTGAGTCTTTAACATTGACATTAATATCCCTGGCCTCCCAGGTAATCAGCCTCCTCGATTCCCAGGACCTCCTCCTTGACTCTATTTAATCTGACCACTGTGATGTTTAAAAACTTTGAGAGACATAGTTTCTGGGCAGTTAATCATTTTATTAATAATGTTAGCATTTTATTAATAGAGATCTGTGGCACTCTTGAATGCCAAAGGGCCCCCATGGCAGTGGGCTTACAGTTTATACATCTTTGGAAGAGTGAGTTTTTCTGAAGGTGGCAATCAATATTGATTGGTTAAAATGAGAGAATGGATATTATAATGAGATGTGGGCTCATTCTAATGAGAGTCTTGGGGGTATATGACTTGGATCATCCAAGTCTTGGTCAAAGAGACTTCTTAAATTTCCATATCACTTGTCTGACAAAAAGAAGAATCCACATTTTCCCCAGACCTGTCTGAGTAAACACAATGAGCAGGTATCCATTCATTCACCTTAGACTTAGAATTTCTTTTACTATCTTTGATTAGATCTTAGCCTGGGTAATTCTTTGCCCAAGATTTGGTTGACTTCTGGATGAGAAAGTAGAGAAGGAGAAAAACCCTGGCCCTAATTCAATAATTAGTTATTAATATATGAAAGAAATAATAATTTCTCTCACCACCTACAGGAGTGATTGGACCTTGACCTCACTATCATCTCTAACTTTTCTGTCTCCTTTTTCTAAACCTAATTTTTACCCTCTACCTCTTCTAGACCCTCTTCCCCTCCTCATTCTTCCAGTCCATTGCTCCTATTTTGACCTCACCTTCCTTGATTTGATCTCAATCCTATAGTTCAACAATGCATTGAATCCTTTGCCCCCTTGTTCTACCAATATTCATGCCCTACCAATTCTCAGTTTGGGGTTACTTCAACCATCTGCTTCTGCCTCTCCTACTTCTGGTGGAGGAGGTCTTGCAACGGTGTTGATTGGGTTCATTATCATTTCATGTTATCTAATCTCATTTGGATTTATCAACATAACCCATGGGTAGCTGGGTGGAGCAGTGGATAGAACGCTGGACTTAGAATTAGGAAGACTCATCTTCATGAGTTCAAATCCAGCCTCAGAAATTTTAAGAGCTGTGTGGCTCTGGGCAAGTCACTTAACCTTGTTTGCCTTAGTTCCTCCTCTGGAAAATGAGCTGGAGAAGGAAATGGCAAACCACTGGCAATGATACTCATTGCCAAGAAAACCCCAAATGGGGGGGGGGGGCGTCACAAAAAGTTGGATACAACTGAAATGACTGAACAACAACCAAAGCACAACCCATGCCAGAATAAGAATATATTCTCACAGTAGAATATAAGCTCCTTGAGGCCAGAGGATATTTTTATTTTTTGTCTTTTTAAAAAAAAATAATTTATTTACTTTTAGTTTACAACATTCAATTCCACAGTCCCTTGAGTTCCGAATTTTCTCCCCCTTCCTATCCTCCCAATTAAATATAGGTTCCACATTAAACATTAGTCAAGTTGTAAAGAAGGATCATAACCAATGGAATGATCAATGAGAAAGAAGGAAAACAAAACACAAAAGAGAGAGAGCAAGCGGTTTGCTTCAATCTGCATCTCTTTCTCTGTATGTGGATAGGCCTTTCCATCATGAGTCTTTTGGAGTTGTCTTATAGCCTTGCATTGCTGAGAGGAGCCCAGTCTGTCAAAGGTAGTCATCACAGATAGATGTGTCTGTAATTGTGTACAAAGTTCTCCTGGTTCTGCTTTCCTTACCCAGCATCAGTTTATATAAGTCTCTCCAGGTTATTATGAAATTAATCTGCTCCTCATTTCTTATAGCATAATAGTATTCATTACATTCATATACCACAATTTGTTTAGCCATTCCCCAATTGGTGGGCATCACCTTGATTTCCAATTCTTTGCCACCACAAAAAGAACTGCTATAAATATTTTTGTACATATGGGTCCTTTTCCTACTTCTATGATCTCTTTGGGGGTACAGCCCTAGAAGTGGTCAAAGAATATGCACTTTTTAAATAGCCCTTTGAGCATAGTTCCAGATTGCTCTCCAGAATGGTTGGATCGATTCACAACTCCACCAACAATGCATTAATGTTCCAATTTTTCCATATCCTCTCTAGCATTTATCATTTTCCTGTTTTGTCATGTTAGCCAATCTGATTGGTGAGATGTGGTACCTCAGAGTTGTTTTGATTTGCATTTCTTAATCAGTAGTGGTTTAGAGTGTTCTTTCATTTGCTTATAGATATCTTTAATTTTTTCCTCTGAAAACTGCTTGTTCATATCCTTTGACCATTTATCAATTAAGGTATTTTTTGTCTTTGTGTTCCCAGAACTAAGCATTGTGCTGGGCACCTAGAAGAGAATTAGTAGGTGCTTCTTCCTGTTGCTGAATCCCTTGTACAAAATCCCAGACAAATGGTCATTAAAACTTTTCTTTAAGACTACAATGGGTATCGGTAAGACACAAGTGTGCTATAGAGAGCTTGTACCAACCCATGAGTGCCAATTGTTAAAATATACCTCTGAAATTTGCAAATGCTACAAATAGGGGCTTTTTTGTTTTGTTAGTTGTCTAAAAAGTAATAGAGGAAATGTTAATAGCCTGAAGTATGTCATGCACTCACTTCCCTCTCCCCCCAGAGAGCCAGTTGTTAAACATTTATCAGCACACCCTACTCCCCAGTGCAGCCTATTCTAATTTTAGAAAGCTTTGTTAGGATATTTTTCCTCTTATCAAGCTGAGATTTGCCTTCCCATGACCTTCACCCAGAGCTCCTAGTTCTGTCCTCTGGGACTGAGCAGAGTAAGTTTAATTCATCTTCTATATGTCAACACTTCAAATCTTCAGACTCCTTTTATTTGCCCTTGATTGATTATTATGTTCCCTGTAGCGGTTCTGAATCATCTCACTTCCCCTTGGGAGCCCACTTCTACCTCAAACCTCTTTGTCTGATGAAGAAACTCAGGCCTAGAGGGCCTATGTGACTTACTCAAGGTCTCACAGGTAATAAGTGTCAGAGATGAAATTTGAGCCCCAGACCCCCAACTCCAAATCCATTGCTCTTTCCACTGAATCATCCTATAGAAGCTACAACTCTACTTAAGTGTATTTTTCTTTAGAAAGAGAACCCTAAAAACTGCCAGTTTCCTATTTATTTTAAATTGTTTGGATTCTATTTACTTAATTTTATTGTGTCTGTTACAAAACTATAAGTTGTTTGGATTCTCTATATAGTTGTATTGTGTGTATTAGAAAAATGTACCTTATGGCCAAAGAGTAAAGAATATGACCCTCTTCATAAAGGAGTTGAAAAATGTTAGGCTTTTCTCCTAAGCTAAATGAAGACAGTGATTTTGTTTTTGTGTTTGTATCTACAATCTAGTCCCCAGCCCCCCAGTTCTAAATCTTCAGTATCTGGCACAGTGCTTTGTATACAGTAGGTGCTTAATAAACGCCTATTGTGTTAAAACCATGAACCCAGTATAACACTTCTCAAAACACTGAATTCAGGAACCGCTGGCAAATTGCTGGAGACAAGGTATAGCCTGTTACATAGGCCACATCAGGTCTAGAGTACAGCTTCTTGTTTGTTACCCCTTTGGGTCCAAACTCAATCCAATATGGTTGATTCTCATGACTTTCATCAAATGGATCATCAACTTAAATAATAAGGGTAGTAGATACTGGATGATGAAACAGGTCCTGGAATTGTTAGGAGAGGAGGTAAAAACTGAAAAGTTTGATCAGATCATTTGAGAGGCTATATCTGTAGTATGCTAAAACCTGAGACCTGAGCCTATGCAAAAATGATCATTCCTCATTTTTCTTGAGTCTCTGCTACAGGAGGGACTTGGTAAAATGAATGCTTTATACCATTTCTTTTCTTTTCTTTTCTTTTCTTTTCTTTTCTTTTCTTTTCTTTTCTTTTCTTTTCTTTTCTTTTCTTTTCTTTTCTTTTCTTTTCTTTTCTTGTTTTTTTGGAGGGGCAATTGGGGTTAAGTGACTTGCCCAAGGTCACATGGCTAGTTTTTGTGTTAAGTGTCTGAGGCCACATTTGAACTCAGGTCCTCCTGACTCCAGGGCCAGTGCTCTATTCACTGCGCCACCTAGCTGCCCCATACCAATTTTTTTTTTTCAAAAGTTTCTGCATTGTCACTGCTTCTGGACAACTCAATAAATAGCTCCATCCAGCTGGGATTGGGGCATCCATAACAACGTGGATTGTCCAAACACTAGGCAACTTATCTTTCTTAACCATGTTAATACTAAATACACATCAGTAGTCCTAGGATGTGGGAGGAGTTCTGTTATGTGAGCTGTGGGTGGAGTTTTGCTAAGCAATGTGTACGGTACTGTGAGTAGAAGGTGCCTTTTGCTTAGTTCTAGAAATGGGCAGGATTATGGTACTCTTTTAAAATGTACTACAAGGAGGAAGGGAGAAAGGGATTCTCATGTTTCCCTGTCAGAGGCTTGGTCTTCTGGGTCCTTTTCTGGACTGAAGTGGGAGACCATTGACTTTTTGCCAGGGCAACAACCTGGAATGGTAACTGTCTCTCAGCCAGCCTCAAGAATGTAAAGAATCTGGAGTCTGACATGGCCAGGCTGCATGACTCCTGGGTACTGGCTAGTATGGTCAGGTCAGAAAGAGGTGGGTGAAGCAGAAAGGGTTGGGGACTAGGGCAGAGCTAACCTAAATTAGAAGGTAAGTGATGAATCCTCACCTTCCTCTTCATGTCTAGCTGCCTCAGACTGTGCTTCACCCCATCCTTCCATCCACGAAAACACCATGGTCTAGCTAGCCTGGGCATCTTGCCATCTCCCTGCTACCAACTAAGTCCTGCCCCCTCTTCCCCTCCACTTTCTATTTCTTACTCAGGAAACAATAATCAACTCAATATTACTGTGGCTATTAGAATAGGCACAATGGTGTACACCTGATGGCTTTTTCACACTCCTTGTGACTACCTATCAGGGGTCCTTCACTTGGGCTCCATAAACTTGTTTTAAAAAATATTTTGATATCTATATTTAATATAATTTGTAATTCTCTCTCTATGTATATATATGTATATATATGTATATTGTGTATATATATATATCTATATATCTATATATATATATATATATATATCTATTGCTTTTTGCAGGATAATTGGGGTTAAGTAACTTGCGCAAGGTCACACGACTAGGTTATTTTTTTTGTTGTTGTTTTGACTCCAGGGCCGGCATTCTACTCACTGCGCCACCTAGCCGCCCCTGTTCTATATATTTTAAAAACATTATTCTGAGAAGGGGCCCATGTTGCTGTTATTGTTTAGTCAATTAGTTATGTCCAACTCTTTGTGACCCAATTTAGGGTTTTCTTGGCAAAGATACTGGATTGATTTGCAATTTCCTTTTCCACCTCATTTTACAGATGAGGAAACTGAAGCAAACAGGTTAAGTGACTTGCCCAAGGTCAAACAGCTGGTAAGTGTAAGTAACATTTGAATTCACATCCCCTTGACTCTGTCCAGCACTCTGTCCACTACATCACCTAACTATCTCTTGAAAGATTGTTTTTTAAGTTGTTCCAGTCATGTCTGACTCTTCGTGACCGCATTTGGGGTTTTCTTGGCAAACACACTGGAGTGGTTGCCATTTCTTTCCCCAACCCATTTTACAGGTGAGGAAACTGCCAAAGAGGTCCATGGCACAAAAAGGAAGGAAACAAGTGATTAAGTGCCTGCTATGTGCCTTGATTCTCATAGCCACCTTGGGAGAGAGGTGCTGTTATCACCTCTATCATTTTACCCGGAGGGAAGGGAGCATGGCACCATGCCAGGCACCATGCTGAATGTTTTACAAACTTCCTCTCATTTGATTTGAATGATCACTTTTTGAGGTAGGTGCTATTATTTCCACTTTACAATTGAGGAAGCCATGGTAAGAGGTTAAATGACTTACCCAGGGTCACATAGCTAGTGAGTATCTGAGGCCATATTTGAACTCAGGTTTTTCTGACTCCAGGACCAGTACACCTAGCTATTCAGAAATAGTTAAGAACCTCTGGCTAAACCAAAGACCCCTTTCCTGAGCACACTGAGGGAAAAGTGCACATATATCCAGATATATGTAGTCAAATGTACTTGACGGCAATGATGGTCTCACTTCTGTTTTTGTATCCCCAGTGCCTAGAACAAATGGATCTATGTTCTCATCTATTTGAAAATTCCCTTCCATAATGCAGAACACGGCCCATCTATGTATGCCTGCCTTAATAAAAATATGTAGACTGAGGGTAAGAGGCCTTTTCTTTTCGTTTACCTCTGGTGGCTGACCACAAGAGAAACTGAGTTGACTTTCTGCCTTACTGGAAGACTAAGATCAGATGGAAAAGGTGGGCTAGACAAAGTAGCCTGCCAAAGTATCAAATCTCCTGGCTTCCCTTTGTTATGCAACTGGCCCCAAAGGATGGGATGGTGGGAGACCTGGAGGGTGTGTTACAGCACTGACCTTGGTCAGAGGTGGGACTCAATTAGCAGGCATTACCAGATAAATATAAGCAGGTCTGTAGATTCACATGGAGTAATTCCAAATAAGTCCAAAGAGGCACAACCCAAACTTCCCCAAAATGACAAACAGAATTATTCCATGAGAAAATCCTGACACAGTTGGGTACCCTATTCCTTTCCCCTGATAAATCCATTATCTCAGCTGATTAGCAATCTTTCCTTTAAGGAAGATGGGGGTATGGTGTGAGAAGTCCCACAGAACTCTGTCCACATTATCTGCCATATTAATGGGTTACCGTTGGGAGCATGGCCTTTCTAGGGAGATAGATGTACAATGGATAATCTAGAACTAGGCCTGGAATCAGGAAGATCTGAGTTCAAATTCTACTCCAGGCACTTACTAGCTGTGTTAGTCTGAGTTAACCTCAGTTTCCTCATCTGCAGAGTGGGGATAGTAATAGTACCTCCCTTGTAGGGTTGCTGTGAGGATAAAATGAGATAATATTTGTAAAGTTCCTTGCTGACCTATATAGATGTTATTATAGCTATATTATCAGGTTGTATTGGTGGGGTGGAGCTTCTGAGTCAGGAATCTTGGGAAGTCCTTCACTCACTAAGCCAAAAAAAAGAAAAAAATGGGGAACGCGAGCAAATTGAGGCCATTGCCATTGCCGGGAAATGTTGCCTAAGCCAGGAGTTTGAGGCTTCTGAGATCTCCTATGTGCCTTATAGTGAGGGTGGGTTTTTTTTAGGTTTTATTAATCCCCCATGTTTTTTACATTCAGTTATTTCCAAATATGTCTCTCCCCTCTAACTTTTAGTGAGCCTTGTTGAAAAATCTGACGACCTGGGTTTTAATCCTGGCTTGGCCACTTTACTGCCTTGGGAAAGTCCCTTAAACTCTCTGTTCCTCGGTCTCCACAAATGTAAAATGAAGGGCTGGATAAGATGATGTCTAAGGTCCCTTACAACCCTATGGCATCCTGTCACTAAGATTACAGCATTTCACACCGGTGGTGGAGAGGAGGCAGGTGTATTTCAGGACTAGTGCTGATGCAGATGCTAGTCTTTGGAGCCCCCTGCTGGAAGGTCCGCAGCACAACAGGCACACCTGCTGTGGTACCTCTCAGAGGTACCTGGAGCCCGACAATAAAATCACGCCCTAGCCACAAGCAGGGTCAGCAATCATGTAGACTCTCAGTTTAGGGCAAGGGCAGTCTGTGTCTTCACTACGGGCCTGAGTTGAGAGTGCATGTGCAATCTAAAAGACATTGGTCAGTACAGTTAGGAGGCTGTATCTGTGGGGAGAAGTCACAGCAGGGGGCATCTTCCAGCGATCAGGAAGATGAAGTGAACCCAGTGTCCAAGGATGACAGGGACTGACGTTGAATGTCGCCTGCTTCCCTGAAGCGGACGCCTCAGATGCGCCCTTGGTCCTTGCTGTGGCCTGTGTGTCCTGCGTCCGCCAAGCGCTAGGATCCTGGGCAGCGAGTCTTCTTTGGGCTCAGCCACTCCCACGGGGGCTGGAGTCTGTCCTGCGTGTTTCCTGGCCCCGACTCTCCCTCTGCAAAGAACCCAGACAACCCGGCTTTGTTGTTGCTCAGTCGTTTTTAGTCATGAAAATTCATTTTTAAAACAGAAGGAGATCTATTCCATTCCAGTATTCCTCCAAATACTGGAGGGGTTTGCCATTTCCTTCTCCAGCTTATTTTACTAATGAGGAAACTGAGGTAAACAGAGTTAAATGACTCGTCCAGGGTCACACAGCTAATAAATGTCTGAGGTTGGATTTGAAATCAGGAAGATGTCTTCCTGACTCCAGGCCTGGTGCTCTATCCACTGCAACACCTAGCTGCCCCGCCCTCCCCCCCCCCAAGACATCCATCAAAGTCAGCTAACTTAACCATCCACCACTAACTAGAAACTCCCTTCTGTTCCTTCAATTTCCCTGCTATGGTTTGCTTCCTCCTGTCAATAATGAGACAGTGCAGTTCAGCTGTGGTCAGATGAGGACACAGGCCTGGGGAGGTCAAGCAACTGGTGTAACATCAGATAGGAATTAATAGATGGAAACAAGATTTCAACCACAAGAGCGGATATATGATGATTAAAGTCTTCAAAATCATAAATGGCAAGGCTAGAACATGGATTTGTTCACCTAATCACAAGATATCGAAATGAAAATACTCCTTAAAACTGAAGATAGGTGGATTTACGGCAAATGAAAGCATAGCAGAACATGGAGACAGGAGGCAGAAGTCCTCAGTGTCTGTGGAAAGACTGGAGGCCGGAAGGCCAATATAGAATTTACTGACCTAGGCTATATGAGGTGTAAGAGGAAGCTGAATTAGGTGATGGAAGTCAGTGGATAGAGTTCTGGGCCTGGAGTAAAAAAGATCTGAGCTCAAATTTGGCCTCAGATGCTTACTAGCTGTGTGACCTTGGGAAAGTCACTTTAACCTCTGTTTGCCTTAATCCAATGGAGAAGGAAATACTAAAGCACTCCAGGATCTTCTCCAAGAAAAACCCATATGGGGTCACGTCTGAACAAGAGTTGGAACAGAAAAGAGGAGATGGAGTCATGTGCTACCACTCCTATTCAGCTGCTGCACCTCTAGGTGATAGCCATGGAAGGAGCTGTAGGAGGGGGATCCAGGATGTTTTACCTCCATTGCTAGCCTACTGCACCTGGGATCAGCAGCTTTGCTATTACCTCTCCCACCCCAGAGTAAGCACAGAGTGTCTCAGGCTCCAAAAGGAAGGACGTAGCTGTCTGTCAGATGCTGCTAGCTTCCTGAATGGAGAGGGAGGTCTTCTGTCTGTTTTCAGGATCCTAACCTCTGGAACCTACAGCAGCCTAAGTTTCTGAAGAGTACTTGAGGCAAATAGGCTAGCCCCCTGTACCAAGAATGGTCACCCTTGAAGACATTACCTCTCTCTGTAATATTCAGCTACTTCCCTAAGATCCAACCTAAGGCTTTCCAAATGATTAACGGACAAGAGCTTCATTTCTGCCACCATCCCATAAAGTCAGGTCATACTGCTTTTTGCTTCCCCCATGATCATCTGAAATACCTTCACATGAAATTCACTGATGTCATCAAGAGTACCTGCTTAAGAATCTTCAGGAGTTGTACCTGTCAGGAAATACGAACTCTGAAAACACTAAGATGGGAGTATTGGAGTCTTTGCCACATTTCACTAAGTCACTTCTTCACAATGATAACGCTGAGTTGGTGGTACTCATTAGCTTTAAATAAATGATTAATTTAGCCCAGTTAGAACTGTGGACTGGGGAGGAATCCCTCCTGACATTTACAGCCACTCTAATGTGCAGGAACTGGATCTGAAATCCAAAAGCATGTGCACAATTGAGGAAATAATCCATTCCAGTATTTGAAAGGACTAACTTGCTTGAGATTGTGGTGTAACTAAGTGGTAAATGTTCCTCCCCTCCCCCTCCCCCCATTACCAAGGTCAAGAACTCGGAATCACACAAAATTGTCTTTGGCCATGGCAGTATTTAGTTTGTAGGAACTCAGATTATGACAAGATTTAGGTGATCTCCATAAAATAGGCTCCAGAATCTGCAGTATTTGTGTCTCATCAAAAACAAAGTGGACATTCTGCCCAAACAGTTATTTAACCCACTTAAATTGAGGACTTTCTATGGTAAAACTACATCATTTCAATCCCAGAAAAAAATCAATCAGTTATCACAGCTTACTCAGAACAGAAAAACACTGCTCAGACAAGGTAGGGTAGTATCAGCTCCTCAAGAAGAGCAGGCTGGTTGTGAAAGGTCATCTCTTTGAAACTTTGCCAATGGAGGTCAAAGAAGCATTGAGCCAAGACACAGAAGCCCCTTTTGTAGATGGGATCTAAGCAGAGATGACTTATGTACACCCATGGGTGGAAAAGACTTCTTAGACTGCAAATGTTCATGTGGAGGAGCTGAGATGTCTTTAAAGGAGGAGGTGGAGAAGGAGGGAGGAAGAGGGAGAGATCGGGGAAGGGAGAGAGAGGAAGGGAGAGAAGGGGGGTGGGACAGAGAGAAAGGGAAAGACAAGAGGAAGAGAGAGAGAGGGGGAGGAAGAAAGGGAGAGAGAGGGAAGGAGAGAGAGGGAAAGAGAGGAGAATAGAGAAGGAGAGAGACAGAGTGAGAGAGACAGAAAGAGAGAGAAAAACAGAGAGACAAAGAGATACCCACACACATAGAGAAAGGGAGAGACAGACACAGAAACAGAGAGTAGAATATAATTGATATAATTGAGGGTTCAGTTCTCATAATGTTTTAAGATATTTTCGAATTTTTCCAACTTCTTTTTATGTTTGTGGGAAGGAAAAGACAAATCATAATCGCTATTCTCAATTTCTTTTTAAATTGTGATTGGGATGCTGCTATTATTGAATATTTACAAATTGCTTACTTGTCAAATAAATTATTAAATCAATACTTCCTTGCTAAAAGGAGCAGAAAAGATAGCAGATGTAAGACTGATTGTGAAGATAGACTAGGCAGAATTATTTGCTATTTAAATTTAGCAACCAGTTGGATGCTGAGGGAGAAGGAAGAGTCAAAGATGACCCAATAAGAGTCAAATAACTGACCCAAAGCCTGAGTGACTCAAGAGGACAATGATGCCATGAACAGAAAAATAGGGAAGTTTGGAAGAGTATTTGGTTTGGTGGAGAAAATGGTGAGTTCCTTTCAGACATGTTGAGTTTGAAGTTTTAGCAGGATATTCAGAGAGAGGTATCTAAAAGGCAGCTGGAATGTAGATCTTAAAAACTCTGGAGAGAAGTTGGGGCTAGAAATACAGATTTGACAGTTTTATCTATAGAGAGGTGATAGCTTAACCAGGGGTGGGGAACCTGCGGTCTCTAGGTCCTCAAGTGTGGCCCTTTGACTGAATCTAAACTTCATAGAACAAATTACCTTAATAAAAGAATTTGTTCTGTAAAATTTGGACTCAGTCAAAATGCTGCACTTGAGGACCCAGAGGGCCATGTGTGGACTCAAGGCTGCAGGTTTCCCACCCTTGCCCTAGATTAACAATATTTAAGGGAGCAGATAGTCATAATTCTCACCTGGTAACCCCTCTCTCTGAGGAGAGCAGAGAAGCCAAACTTCTGACCCACCCCCCCCTTTCCTTCCTGGAAAGAATTAAAGCCTGTTTTGGAGAAGGGTTGAGGGAGAAGAAGCTAATCTATTTTGCCTCCCTTTGAATAACACACTAATACCTCCATGCTACTTATGTAAGATCCCTCATCAGATGACATCTACATTTGGGTTTTGTGAAGAGTTAACAAGAAAACAGAGACAGATCAGTCAGAGAGATAGGAGGGGAACCAGAAGACTTCAATGTCATGGAAGAAGCCAGGGAAAAAGAAGAACTTCAGCAGTATTGACAAATGCTGTCCATTGGTTAAGGAGAACAAAGATAATTAGAGAAAGGTCCTGGATTTGTTGATTAGGAGACAGCCGTTTTAGTGGAGGAGTGGGGGTGAAGACAAACCGAAGGGACTTAAGGAGTGAGTTGGTGAAGGAGAAGCCTTAAAGGTAGACTGGTCTTTCAAGAAGTTTTTAGGTGAAAAGAATGATGGGGATAGCCCACTCGACTTGGAAGGAAAGTTTCTTTTTTACTAATGGGGGAGATGTAAGCATATTTTTAGGGGTGAAGAAAGAGCATCAGAGAGGGAGAGATTGAAGACACATGAGAGCTAGAATGATGATGGATGGATCAAGGATTGTGAGGTTAGAGGTTTGTTTTTTTTTTAAGCTTCTTGTTCTCTTGTTCATTTAGTATGTATATTTGTGTTGCATGTGGAAAAAAACCCCAAACCTAGTACTTCTCACCCCAATCTGACTCCACCCTACCCACAGCCAGTGGTTAATTGCCCAACTGCCAGTTAAAATCAACTGCTACCCACAGACTTTCCCAGAATGCCTTGCAACTGCCCTTGAGACCTCTTTCCTGACCATACATCCTAGTCACTAAACAGAAAACTAACGCATCTTCCAGATTCAGTGGGCCACTCTTAGAGGTGGCTCAATGTGACTTCTTTTGCCTGTGGCTGAACCTGCTACCACTTAAAAGTAAACCGCACTTGATACAGGAAGAAGAACTGGGCTCTCTGCCCTGGGGCCTCTTGCTTTAATAAACAAAGTTGTGATCTCACTTTCCTATCCCTCCAGGGCTGCTTTGACAGGCTGACTTCCTTCCTCTTTCCTTCCCTCAGGTGGCCTCCCCAGTTTTAGAAAGGAGCCCACTTATGGTTGGTGGTCTCAGGCAGGGAAGGTAAACCAGCACACTAGTTGGAACTGCCCTGGGGAAGGTGGGATGTGAAAAGTCTTTGGATACTTTTTTGACCTTTCTGCCCTTCCATGGCAGCTTGAATGGAAGTTCAGTTCTGCCTTTCTATCTTCTCTCAGCTCTGTATAGCCTGTGGTGGGAATGATTTCAGACTGAAGGAAACCCCATGGGTTTGTGAGCTATTGCAATTAGGAGTTGCAGCTGGGAGATTTAAGATGCAGTAGCTAAAAGAGCTTTATGAACAGTTTAGTAGCACCTTGGCTCTGGGATTGTTACTTCTCAGTTCCAGCATGATTTCTCCATCAAGCCAGCTGGAAACTGCCAGGCGAGGGCCCTCCATAGCTTCAGAGATCCTGGTTCACTGCCATTGCCAAGGCTGCTCAATAGAGGGATTCTGACACATACATCCTCCTTTGTTCCCACTATTCTTCCCACCCCACCCCTAGTTACTTGGAAAATGCTCAGTTCTGTGAGAGGCGGGGTAGTGCCATGAAAAACCCACTGGATATGAACTTGGAAGACTGGAATTCAGCTCTAGAGTCTGTCATTTACTAGCTGAGTGAGCTTGTGTAAAACCCCTAATCTCTCAGAGACTCAGTTTTCTCACCTATCAAATGTCCTTTTATAGACCTGGGAACATCAAATAAGAAAAATGTAAAAAAAAAAAAGCTTTGTAGCTTAAAAATCTTATATAGCTATAAGCAATTGCTATCTACAGCAGGCATTCTGTTACTTTTTTTTAGAATTATGAGAACTTTAAAATATACATTGAGAAAAACCTAGTGTGCATCCCTTATCCCCAACCCAGGAAACTGAGAATGTACCCCTAGGTTCAAAGAACATTTTAGATCAACCTCTACTTCAAGTCTAGCTCATGAGCCATTACTAGAGTTCCTTTTACTGGACCAACCAAACAGGGGATATATTAATTCAAATAAAAAGACATTTAATAATACCACAGGGTAAAATCAATGCTAGAGAAAATCCTGCCCCTCACCCCTCTGCCTGTACCCACAGGATGTTCACTCTCTCACACACTCCCATGCTACTGGTGGGAGGTAGGATATGTATGGTCAGGGGACATGCATAAATGGAGGCAGATGGGTAGGAAACAGACATACTCAGGATAACTCATGCTTTCAGGGATCTATTCCAGCTGGAACCCCTGTTTCTTCTGCTTCCCCTTTAGAGTCGGTGACATCATCTGCTGGTTAGATAATGTCATCAGGCTGTGGGCTTCTCTGCTGCCCAACTTTACTACCTCTCTTGAACCTGTGGTACAGGGGTGCTCTCTGTTCTCACCTGCTGGTTAGACTATATGTATGGCTCTTCTACCACCTGCTAAATTGCAGCTGTGGGCCATTTTTCTCTGTTCCTGCAAGGAAAGGTTTCTTATCCTTTTGTCTGTGTGTCATATATACCTTTGACAGTCTGTGGATCCCTTTTCAGGATAGTGTTTTAGAATGATAATAATCTGTGGCTCTGCTTGGTTTGGACTTCATTGAACTATGGTTCAACGTCCCTCCTAGGATAACCATATCCCCTCTAATCTCATCACCATGCTGCTAACCTTGGATATTCAACATCTTCTCACCTCCCATAGCCTTCTCTCCCTATGATTGGAGGGCTGAGGATGGAATACTAATTTCCTTCCAAAGCCTTCCTTTATAGGCAGAAACTGGACTATCAACTCACTTCACTTTCCATCTGCACCTTTGGGGAACAAGATACTCCCTTGCAGGATCCACTCCCCCCCCCCCCTTTTCAGCTTCCCTTTTTTTTTTTTCCTTTTTGGAGAGGGGAAGGCAGGGCAGTTGGGGTTTAATGACTTGCCCAAGGTCACAAGGCTAGTTTTGTGTGTGGTGTTAAGTGTCTGAGAACAAATTTGAACTTAGGTCCTCCTGACTCCAGACCTGTGCTCTATTCACTGTGCCACCTAGCTGCCCCACTTTTCAGCTTCCTTTTGGGTATTTTCTTACACCATTAGATTATAAACTGCTTGAGGGCAGGCACTGTCCTTCCCTTTTTTTATTTGTATCTACAGAGCTTAGCACAGTTCCTGGCATATAGTAAATGCTTAATAAATATTGATTGAATTGAATTGAAGTGCTTAATGTCAGGAAAAGTAAGTAAAAGTAAGTATGTTAGTAAAAGTAAGATGTAATTTTTTTCTTATCCAAGTTCATGGATGCTCTGACATCTATCTACCCATGGATTCTAGCTTAAAAATCCCTTCTATAAGGAAAGAAACTCTATTAGTACATAGCCATCTCATTCTTTCATTTAAAACTATCCCAATCTTCTTTTATTTAAACTCTAAAGGAACATCCAGTTGGTCAGCCATTTGAAGCTCTCAGTCTTCGATAAATCTGTTTTATGGAGCTTTTTGATTTTGCTTAAGCTGCTGAACTTAGGTCTGCTATGACTTAGGGTTCCTTTTACCTCCTTTTCTACTATGCCAAATAAGGTCCATGCAAATCACTTGGGGAATAGAATCAAAAGACACTTGGTGGAGCTGGTACCCTCTGGCCAGCTTCCCTGCTGTGCCAGATTTTCTGCTTTCCCTGAGTTTTAAAGTATTGTACTTAGTTCTCTTCAAGGGGAAGTGTGCTAGTGCCTGACTATGCCCTGAGGGTTATTAAAGACTGCAGTAATTGCCCGAGGTAGAATGTAAATGTAGAATCTCTTTCTTTCACAATCCTTCTGAAAATGCTAGGGGTCCATCCAGATCTTGATATTCTTTTGGGGTGGGTGGCTTAAGAAGTTTAAGAGGTAGAAGGGATCTTGAGAGTCATGCAATCCAGATACTTCATTGAACAAATGACATCTAAAGATCCAGAGGGATGAAAGGAATTGTCCACTATCACACCAGTAATAAGTAGAACAGCTATGATTCAAACCCAGCACCTTTGAGGCCTTTAGTGTATTTTTATTATTGTTGTTCAGTCATTTTTCAGTTGTGTACAACACTTCATGACCCTATTTGGGATTTTCTTGATAAAGATGCTGGAATGAGTTGCTGTTTCTTTCTCCAGCTCATTTTATAGATGAGGAAACTGAGGCAAACTGGGTAAAGTGACTTGCCCAGTGTCATACCGCTAGGAAGTGTCTGAGGCCAGATTTGAACGCAGGAAGATGAGTCTTCCTGACTCCAGACCTGGTGTTTTATCCCCTGTGCCATCTAGCTCCCCACTGTGTAGTACAGCTAAATAAGATAAGATTGGGAGTCAGAGATCTTTCCTCATAATTGCCAAGAGTTTTCAGGAGCTAAGGGCACCTCATCAAAGGAGCTTCCCTATGCCCAGCCTTCTTCATCAATTGGCTGAGCTCTTTCCAATCTTTGCATCCTGGGAGAGGAAGTGGTGCTGAGATGGGTAGTGGCCTCCCTTCTTTCCCTTTTTGATTTTTGGTTCTTAAAACTACCCTCCAGATGAGGGAAATGAAACTACTTGCCACCCCTGGACTAGCAACTAGTTGAATAAGAGGACCCATTCCCAATCAACCCTAAAGGAAATCCCCTGGTCATGTGCTGGTGACCAGGACAAGCAAGGGTGGCAGATGCTTCTTCAACAATCACCTGATTCTAGAAGGCAGGGGAAAGACGTGAGATTTGTAGGAAAGTACCTCCCTGGAACCCAAGGCAAAGCAAATAAGGAATCTTAAGAGAAATACAAATTCAATTTAATTCAAAAGGGCAAATGCCCTGCTCAGGTCCCCATCACTCCTTACCTGGATGATTTGATAGTCTTCTAACTGGTCCCTCTACTTCTAGGTTCTCTCCCAATACATTCTCCCCATAGCTGCCAAAGTCACTTTCCTGAGAAAGTCTGACCATTTTATTTCTCTGCCCTCATCAAAAAATAGCCAGTGGTTCCATATTGTGTCTAGGACCAGACATATAAAAAATAACTCCCCACTTTGGCTTTTGAAGCCTTCCTTAATCTAGCTTTAAACTGCTTTTCCAGAATTATTTCATATTATTTTCCTTCATATGTGCCACATCCCAAGTGATATAGAACCTTCTAGCTCAGGGGTAGGGAACTTGTAGCCTCTAGGCCACATGTGGCCTTCTAGGTCCTCAGGTGCGGCCCTTTGCCTGAGTCCAAGTTTTACAGAACAAATCTTTTATCAAGGGGATTTGTTCTGTGAAGTTTAGATTCAGTCACAGGGTCTTGCTTGAGGCCATAGAGGGCTGCATGTGGCCTAGAGCCCGCAGGCTCCCCAGCCCTGGTCTAGCTGTTTGTCTCCTGTGCCTGGAATGTACTCCTCCTCCTTTTCCTCTTGGATTGAAGGCCCAGCTGAGGTGCTCCCCTCTACCTTTCTGGAGTACATTCAATTAGGGGTTCGTGCTCTATCTTTCAAATGACCTTGAGTGGCCTGGTGGACAAAGGGAGCAGGACTCAGTCAGGAAGAGCTGGCACTGCCAAGTGCTACCTCTGCTGTGTGACCGTGGTCAAGTCTCTCACCCTCCCTTACCTCCAGCTTCCCTCTCTGTAAAAACAGCACAATGACATCTGTAGTGCTTACTTCATGGGGCTGTTGTGAGGTGCAAGTGAGGCCTACTTTATATGTGTGTAAATGTGTGTGTGTGTGTGTGTGTGTGTGTGTGTGTGTGTGTGTGTGCCAGTACAGGCTGCTGGGTGGCACAGTGGATAGAGTGGAGCTCCAGGCCTGGAGTCAGGAAGACCTGAATTCAAATCTAACCTCTGATACTTACTAGCTATGTGACCCTGGGCAAGTCACTTTAACCTCCATTTGCCTCAGTTTCCTCATCTGTAAAATGAGGATTATAAAAGCATCTACTTTCTAGGGTTATTGTGAGGATCAGATGAGATAATAATCGTAGAGTGCTTAGCACAGGGCCTGGTACATATAGTAAGCATTATATAAAGGTTTTGTTGTTGCTCAGTCATTTTTCAGTCATGTCTGACTCTTGTGACCCCATTTGGGGTTTTCTTGGCAGAGATACTGGAATCGTTTAACATTTCCTTCTCCAGATCATTTTACAGATGAGGAAACTGAGGAAAACAGGGTTGAGTGACTTGCCCAGGGCGACATAGCTAGGAAGTGTCTGAGGCCGGATATGAACTTACAAAGATGTCTTCTTGATTTAAGGCCCAGCACTCTGTGTACTATAGTGCCACCTAGCTGTATGGAAATGTTGCCTATTATTATTATTGTTATTATTATTAGTAGTAATAGTAGTAGTAGCAGTAGTATTTACTTCTTTCTCTCTCTTTATATATATATATATATGTTAAATACTTTCAGAAATATAAGGTCCTTTAGGGTGGTAACCATTTCATTTTTATCTTGAAGCACATGCCTAAGAAATAGTTGCATTGAATAAGCAAGAAATGGGCAGAATTTGGTGAGTTCCTCCTACACAGACTATTATCCACAGTAGTCTCTGTAGACAACTCTTCTTTTTCCTCCTCTTTGTAACTATTTCTGTTTTCAGAATTTCATTCTTGAGAGTCATGAAATTATCTAATTTTAGCATTGGAAGAAACCTTGATATAGTCCAGGAATCCCCACTAATATCAGCCAATCAAGAGAAATGTATTTATTATGCCTCAGAAGGTGAGATTTGTTAACTGGTCATCCAGACTCTGCTTGAAGACTTTCTGAGGGAGAACCCAGTACCTGCTGCGACAGTCACTTTGTGGATAGCTCTAACTGTGAGGACATTTTTCCCCAGCTTCAAGGCCAAATTTACCTTTTTGCTATTTCCACTCTCTTGCTCCTGGTTCTGTCTTCTGTGACCAAACAAAAGGAGCCTAATCTGCCTTCTCCACGATGGCTCTTCAAGTACTTGAAGACAGTATGTCCTCCTTGTGTCTTTTCCAACTGAAACATTCTTAGTTCCTTCATCTAATCCTTGTAGGACATGGTGTCAAGACCTTTCTCCATACTGGTTGACATCCTCTGGATCCTTTCAATTTTATCAATGTCTTTCTAAAGCTGTAATGCATCAAACTGAGCACAATAGTTCAGATGTGATCTGACCAGGGCAGAGTGTAGAAGGACCATTATTTTTTTATTCCTGGGATAATTGCTGAAAGCTGTGTTTCTCTTAATGCAGCTCAAGATCTTATTAGTATTTTTGTCTACCATGTCACACTGCTGACTCATTGATATGACAATCCACTAAAACTCTCAGGTTTATTTTCCCAGATGAACACATATACACACATACATGTATATATACACACATGCACATATACATGTATATATGCACATATATCTCAAATATATCTCTCAAGGCATGTGTATATGCCTTTCCTATAATGTACTTGTGCAGTTGATTTTTTGAACCCAGGTATAAGAATTTACATTTATTCCTACTGACTTTGATCTTATTGATTACATTCAAGTATCCTACACTGTCAAGAGCTGATTCTGTCATCCAGCATATTAGCTGCTCCTCCCAGTCTTTTTTCCTCTGCAAATTTGATGACCATACCATCTATGCCTTTACATAAGTCATTGATAAAAATAGTGCAGGGTTTAGTATAGATCAGACTATTTCCAACTTTCTTCTTTATCTGTATCGTACATTCTTAGACGGAGTGGTCCTTCCCCCAAAGGTTCCCATCATTGTTCTCCACCTAGCCACCAGTTCCTCCTTGTTGGTGAGAATCAGATGCAGGGTAAAATTCCCCGTGTTGGTTCCTCCATCTTTTAAAGGTTGAAATCATTAAAGGCAAGTTAAGAAATTTGCCTCATAATGTCTCTTGTATTATTGCTCTAGATTCTTATTTAGAACTGCTTATGTGTTTATGTCTTGCTCTTCAGATAGATTGTTAAGTGCCTTGAGAACAGAAGTAACCTCTCCTACTTCTTTATGTCCCCCATAGCATAATAGTCACTCCTTGAATGAATGAATGAATGAATGAACCAAAGTCTCTTCCTGCCAGTTGAATCTGTACCAGGAGTTCACTGGCCAATCAACCCTATCAATTGGGCAGAGCCCTACATTTCAAGGGTTATTTTGCTCCCTCATACTTTCTAGCACCATCCAAACTGGACTGTTTTCTGGCCCCTAAACATGCCCTAGGCTCACTCATCCTCCATGTTTGTGCCCAAAACTAGAATTTTGTTCTTCCCCTTCTTTGCCTGTTGAACTAGTCATTTAAAACCCAGCTCAGATCACTCCTCCTCCATAAACCTTTTCTGATTCTTCCTGTGATCAACAATCTCCTTCTTTAGACTTCACATAATGCAAGCACCCAGCATGTAAAATTATGTTGTATCCCCAGTTTTGCAGAGAAATTGCCTGAAGATTCTAGGGTGGTAAGCTAGAAATCAGAGACACACTGAGGAACTGTTTCCCCCTACATGTTTATCACTCACAAAATCTGTCACTTTTTCTCCATATGCCTGTAGTTGGTCCTCAAGAGAGTCTGGAATAGCACATATCTATCTTCTCTCTTGGAGAAGGACAAAGAATTTTTTTCATTATAGTATCATTCCAACACTACTCCTTGCTCAGGTACACAGCCTTGCATCAAAATTCCTTCATTCAATCTTTCAGAAGGCCTAAGCAGCAGCTAGCAAAATGCCCCAGCCTTGAAAACTGTGTTAGAGTGTATTGTAGTTATTTAAGATTCTTGAATTCTGTTGGGGCAGAGGCTATATCTTATCTAAATTTTATGCCTTCACTAGAGTACTTTGTAAGACCACGGGGCCTCATCAATACCTATAGAATGATTAAAAAACTGTGTCCAGTGCATTCAGAAGATCCACATCAGGTTCAGTTTTTTTTTTTCCATTTCAGGGAAACCTTTCAGGTAAAACTGGACTCAGGTGTAGCAGGAAGGTATAGGGAGCTTCATCACAGAATCCCTGCCTAGAGAAAAGACACAACCTAGAACTGGAAGGGATCTTGGAGGTCATCGAGCCCAACTCCTTCATTTTATAGTGGGGGAAACTGAGGCTCAAAGAGGCATCTCCTCCCAAAGCCATTTCCTTAGGAGTGGCTTGTCCCAGGTTTTAAGTAGAGATGCTTTGCAGTGAAGCTTAAATTTGCATCAACTTCTTGCCAAATAAAGGCACAGAACCAATGGTATATCCAGTCCCGTTGTTTCCTAGCTTTGACCTTTGCCTGTGCTTCTCCCCTTCCCCCACTACCAGTTCCTTCTTTCCTGCAGTGTGCAAGCCTCAGGCCGCTGTAAGTGCTGAATCTTTTGCTGCTCACCCTGTCTCCATGTGACTTCAGTTTCCGTCAGTTCCTTCCGCAAGTGCTAAATTAATCTGATGCCTGAGAGAGATGTGGCAGCCCTTTGCTTTCTCTGCTCTCTAGGAGAGCACCGAGGTCTTAGGAGAGCAGCCCCCTTTGGAGAGGATGAACCCTGGGGAGTTGCCTGGGCCACCTGGAGCTGTGAGTATCTTCTCCCAAAGCTTGGATGATTTTGCAGGGGTTAGAGAAGCTGAAGGGAAAGTCTTGTGAGGCCAGGAGGTTGGAGACCTGGGGCCACAGCTCTGAAAGCTGGAAGAGGGAAGTCTTAACTGACTCCATCTGAACTCAGTGGGTTCCTGTAACGTGTGTGATGGGGAAAGGGAATCCTGTAGAACTCACACTATACATGCCACTGGGATCTGCAAGACACAGGGCTGGAAGGCTCTTCACTCGGGTCTGAA
This sequence comes from Gymnobelideus leadbeateri, assembly GCA_011680675.1. Taxonomy (NCBI): domain Eukaryota; kingdom Metazoa; phylum Chordata; class Mammalia; order Diprotodontia; family Petauridae; genus Gymnobelideus; species Gymnobelideus leadbeateri. Next base: position 22,576 of record WOXC01001422.1, on the reverse strand, counting down.
GACTGGTGTCACAGCAGAGGGTAACAACCACAGCAAAAAATGACTGAAGGCCACCAGAATGCTTCTGGGTCTTCTTGTACATAAGGAGGGAGTGCTGGCTGGCTCCTTCTCATCCCTTAACCAGGTTTCTACCAAGGGAGAAGTGAGCCTCTGAAATAACCATAATTAGAAAAGGGAGGCAAAAGACATTTCATCTATGAGTGATCTTAAGTCTTATCTAAGAAGGAACTCCCCCAGGAGAAGTTCTGGCCAGAATGGTTCAGAGGTACCAGTGTGAAAGGTGGAATCGGGTTGTGCTGTTTCCTTTCTGTAGAGAACTCTAAGAATCTAATTGCCTAGACTGCCTGGAAGCCAGGCCTCAAGTCAGATATTCCTGAGCAGCCTTGGGTTGGGCGTTTGGGGAGCTGCAAATATTCAGTGGCTAGAGATCTGTGTTTCCATAATTTCTTAGTTCTCATTTACCCAAGAGGGAGCAAGTTACCTTAACTGCTCTTGTGACTGCATGCAGATACTCTAGCTGCATATAATCTGAAGTGATGCCCGGCTAACTGGTCACACATGGGTCTATGCTGGTGCATGTGGGTACTCGCAAAAGCGGGCCTGCAATGTAGTGAGACCAAGCTCCTGCTACGTGCAGATTTGTAGTAGCAGTTTGGTTGCTTTATAATCCTCTCTCCTGTGACTCTACATGTGTCTTTCTGAGCATTTCTCGAGGAGATTGAAGGATGTTAGCCCTTAGTTAGAGGATGTTAGCCCTAGTTAGAGAAAATCTCACGACCCTACCTTCTGGTCAAGTTGGAAAGAAAGCACACACAACAACCCCCAAACATTCCTATCCCTAGGTAAAGTTTTCACTTCTTGGCTTGCCTAATGAAAATAAGGGCTGAGTGATGTGGGTAAAGACATGACATTGAAGATAACCTGCTACTACTGTAGCCGAATAGTGAGCCCTTCCAGAGGTGAGGATTGATGTCCTTCATACATTGTCATCAGAGGCATGGCTTAACTTTAGACCGAAAACTCTTATGCTTACAACCAAGTTCTTTCAGGAAAGAGCTGAACACTGTACTTTGAAGTGGGCTTCCCTTAACCTCCCTTGGCTCTCGCCCACAGAATGCCAAATGGACCTTCTTGTAGACAATTGAATGTTCCCCAAATATGGTTTGTGTCTGCATTTTGTTTATATCCCTCCCTCACACTTTGGCACTGAGGGTGGTTCTAGAACATTTTTTTCTTCCTAAGAATGTGCTGACTAGGGGATATGCTTGGAAATTAAGAAGAAAAAGAAATGAGACAGTTAATAAGCAAGTACTGGATTGCAGAAGAATAAGCCTGGGACTTTGAAAAAATTAATTTTATTGCTATTTTTGGTTTTTACATCATCTTAATTTTCCCAATATGCTTTATTTATTTCATTAAATATTTCCCAATTACATGTAAATTTTTTAAATGTTCATTTAAAAAATTTTTTGAGTTCCAAATTTTCTCCCTTTTTCCCTTCCTTGAAAAGGCAAGGATTTGATATCAATTCCAGAGATCATTTTCACTTATAATATATTCCTTCTTCCATGCAGAGACACTGCTTTTAACAAAGAATCTGAAAGAAAGAGCAAGGTGAAAGAGAAAGCAGTTCAGGAAAACAAACCCCACACATCAGCTGAGCCTAGAATATAGAAAACCAGTCTGTTGAGAGTCAAAAAACCTGGAGCTCAAGTCCCAACTACATCTTAGCTGTGTGGCCCTGGGCAAGTCACTTGCTTTTCTGAATCTCATCTTTAAATGGCCCTGAAAAATCTAAAAATATCATGTAAGGACGAGCTGTCAAGATGATCATTCTCAAGTTGTACATTATAACCATATGGAATGCATTTTAAAAGCTTTTGCGTAGAGTAGGTCTCCCTATTTATTATACTAATCTTTTCCTTTAAAATGTGGGACTTAACATTATCAGCAGTAATCACAGCAAATAAATACCTGTCTATCCTGTGTGTGGAGGGTACTGATTAGCCTAAGAAAACAGATACTAGAAGGATTTGGCTCCTTCCCTCAACCCATCCAGGAATTAGTAGATAAATCTGAAGGAGTTATGAGAGATTTTATTAAATTAGATTTGCCCAAAGTCACACAGTTTGTAAGGGTCACAGGCTGGATTTGAACACAGATCTTCCTAATTCCAAGTTAATCATCCTGATTTGTCTATCACCTGCCATTTGCATGGAATCTTGTAAAAAGAAGCACATAGGGAAACATTATGTTAGGGAGTCCTTTACCTTATCCTTTACCTCTATCCTAGGATGAGAGCTGAGTTCAAATTCAGCCTCAGAGACTTCCTAGCTGTGTGACCCTGGGCAAGTCAATTAACCTGTTTTAGCCTCACTTTCCTCACCTGTAAAAAGGGGATCTATGAGGAAACATATGCTAAGTGCTTTGTGATTTTAAAGTACCTTTCATCCATTATCTCTTTTGGTTTTCACAAGTGCCCTAAAGTTAGACAGGACTTATATACCTGTTTTACAGATAAAGAAACTAAGGTTCAAGATCAAACAAATGCTAAATGGTAGAGTTAAGAACTAGAGCCAAGGCTGTTGACTTCTAGTCCAGGACTCCCCTCTGAAGGCACAGGGAGAGGAGGACAGGCAAATATGTGTTACTATTCCTCAGATTCATGAAACCACAAGAGCAGTCATCTGTTCAGTGGCAGGGACCAAGGCTTCCGCATTTCTTACCTCCATTAGTGACTTTAGCTTCTGAGTTAAAGGTGAATAGAAGGAGAAAGTGAACTGGAGAAGGCAGTCTGGGAAGGCAGGGTTGGTGGAGCGGAGTTATCACCAGAGAATTTACCCTATCTTGATTCTGAGTATAAATACGGTATGGAAAATCAGGGCATCGTCCTCTTGAGAGAAGGCTCCTTCAGCCAGGTTCCTACTGCTGTTTGCCTGGAGCGACTTTTTATTGCTAACAAATGGTGTGTGTGTGTGTGTGTGTGTGTGTGTGTGTGTTGAATAGGACCCTCTTCCAATGTCTGTGGTCCTAGGACTGCTGACCCTCTTTTTCTTCCCCATCAGTCCTCCACCCCATTGCTGCTCAGCACACTTTATTTACATTTTCAGGGAACACTGGGGTGCAAACTCTTTTTTTTTGTTTCTTTTTTTTGGGAGGTACAAACTCTTGGTCGACTAACTTGACACAGGTTCCAAGCACTAAACAATTTCTTCTGTGTACTCCTCAGCAGCTAATATGTTCTCCAGCCCTTTGTGGGGAGCTGTTCTGGGACTGGGCACTATTTTTTCTTGCTAGTGCAATCTATTTCCTTGCCCCAGGCCTAGGCTGACACCTACCCCTAGAACTGTATTATAATTTCTGAGAACTTGGGTACTACTTCAGGCTTTGATATGGGGCAGGTAATAGATTACTGGAACTATGAGGGTCTCTCAGTCAACTTCCTGGAAAACAAAAAGTAGTACATAGGCCAGGGAAATATACCAGGGAGTCGCTTATCTTATACTAGAAGGTATAATGTATAGAGCACTTAGAATGAGAAAGACCCAAATTTAAATCCTGCTTCAGACATTTAATAGCTGTGTGACACTAGGCAAGTAACTTAACCTCTGCTTGCCTCAGTTTCCTAGCCTGTAAAATGGGATTAATAATAGATTGCCTCAGAGGTTTGTCATGAGGATCAAATAAGGAAAACATGTAATGCACTTTGCAAACCCTAAAGCAGTATACAAATACAAACTATGATTATTATCCCTAAAAGTAAGCAAAATGAATGAATCTCTTGGATTGGGAAAAAAGTGAGAACACTGAAAGTAATGTAATGTATTCATTGAATATATACTATATATATATGGGATATTTTCCATGATCAAATATAACATCACTGACCCTCCATAAGTAGAGTGATTTTTTTGAGGAGTAGTGAATAGATTTGCAGTGAACAATCTACACTTTCTTACCCAGTTCTTTGTGGCCAAAGTAATGAATTTTCTACCCAGGCTTAAGGAAAAAATAGGAGTCTGGGACCATTTAACATAGTTAATTGGCCCAGGTGGTAACTTAACTTCATTTTTTTGTTGTTCAGTCATTTTTTCAGTCACATCCAACTCTTTTTGACCCCATTTGGGGATTCCTTGGCAGAGATAGTGGAGTGGTTTGCCATTTCCTTCTCCAGCTCATTTTACAGATGAGGAAACTGAGGCAAGAAGGGTTAAGTAACTTGCCCAGGGTCACACAGCTAGGAAGTGTCTGAGTCCAGATTTGAACTCAAGAAGATGAATCATCTTGACTTCAGGCCTGGCACTTGTATTGTTAATGATTCTTGCAGCTGCTGTGGAGGTGTAAGACTAATAGCACCAGCATACAGAAGGGCTGCTAGCACAGGTTCTTTGATTTGCTTTTCTAAAGGAAAGATAGCTTCAAAGGGGTCAACAATCTTACTTTAACCATACAGACAGATAAGTAGAAAGAAGTGGCTATTCAAGAAAGGATCCAAAAGACAGGGCTCCAACTGTCTAAACAAAGAAATAGATACATAATCACCAGACCAAGGAGTACCAATATCTGGGTTCACAAAATGGGAGCCTTGGGCCTTAACAACAGCTACCCAGAGTCTGGTCTGGCCAAATCACAAAGACTTCAGGTGAGCATTCTTTCCATGAGTGGAAAGAGCCCCAAAGCAAAATACCAACCTCCCAGAATATATATAGTTTTCAACTAAAAGTCTCAGAGCCAGGAGGCACCACAACCCATAGTGACTCAGTGCCTAATTGGCTCAGTACCAAAAGGTGTGAAAGCCTTCCTGCAAGCTTCCCCATAAGCAAGCTTCCCCCTAAGCAAGCTCCTCCCCCAAGGCAATAGAAATCTTCCTGAATATATACATATATAGGCTCTATATGACTCAAGATGTGTTATAGCTGTGACTGGGACAGAGCTGAAACCAGCAAGACATTCGTGATTGAAATACCTGTGTACCTTTAGACCTGGGAACATGGCTCCTGTTCCAAGGAAAAAAGAGAACACATGTGGTCACATAGGCCTATTAATGGATGGGGAAGATCTTATATTCCATTAATCCTACAGCACTCTATCCACTGGGCCACCTAGCAACCCATGGTTGGCACATAGTAGGTGTTTTAAAAATGCTTTTTCATTAATTAATTCATGTTCCACAACAATTTAAAGTGGGACCACACAGATTACTGGCTACATGAAGTTCTACTGTAAAGAGACAACCCTAAGGGTAGCAGTAGAAAACAAATATATACCTTAAAGAGACCAGAGCTTTAGTCTAATGCATCATATTTAATAATCAAACATAGAAGAGGAGTGAGGGAAAGCATAGGTTGGTGGATAGAGAAACGAAATTTGAATTCAGAAGATGTGTGTTAGAATCCTGCCTCTCATGTGTCCTGACTACATGATCATGGGCAAGTCCTGTAACGTCACAGTGCCCTAACTTACATTAGTTTGATGTAAATCTACTACTCAGATTAAATTCATTGAAATTTGTTAAAATTAGAGTAATTGCTGATGTGTATATGTGAAGGGAGTTTCTACACGAGCAATGCCCTACATCAATGTAATCATAAATCCAGATCATATACCTAACTGTGTAGATCTTTTTCCTTTCAGAAGCCAGAGTTCCTTTTAACTCATCATTGAGCCCACACTGCTTTGACTTTGCATACTGCACACATTTTATAATGTTTTCTCCTTTGGGCAAAGATATGCCTTTTCAAACCTTTTCAAATGTACATAAATTATCACCTCTTCCTCTTAAAAGGCAGTGTGAAGAGATAGAGAGCTGGACCTAGAGAGAGGAAGAACTGAATTACAATCTCTCTTTTGGCACTTACTAGCTGTGTGATGCCAACTGGGCAAGTCACTACTCTGAGCCTCAGTTTTCCTGTTTGTAAAATGGGGATAATGTACTACCTAGATCCATGGCTGCCATGGGGCTCAGATGAGGTGATGTACTATATGGATGTCTGCTGTTGTTGAAACTATGGGTGCCAACGTATTTGTTTAATTGTAACATGCAAGCAACAACATAACACAAAGATGATTATCGATAGTGACATGAATGTCCTTATCAATCCATCTCTTTCTTCCAAAGACTTTGTAATTTCACTGGTGTGACTATCCCCTCTAGAAGGGCAGATCAGAGCCCCATTCCAGGCTTATCCACATTACACACATGCACACGCGTGTGTCTACACACACACACAAACACACACACACAGCCACTTCCTGATCAATATGATCAAATTTCACATAATTCAATGAGTCACATGAGTAAAGGCATAGAGAAAGGGTGGAAGTAGTCTAGGGCTAGAATAAGGCCACAGTAGAGTAGAACAGGAAGACTATAAGACAAGAAAGATAGATTGGAACCAGATTATGCTGTACTTTGTATATGAGGATCAGGAAATCATAAGTATTTAATAGTCAGTAGAGGAGAGATAGCCTGGTGGAGAGAGGTAGCATGCATGGCCTTAGAGTTAGGACCCAGGTTTAAGCCTTATCTTTGACGCAGTGGCTGTGTGACCTTGGGCAAGTCAACTAACCTGTCAGTGTCCTAGGCAACTAGAGTTCCATAGGAGGTGCTGATCTGCATAGGTAAAGGAATTCCTTCACCTGGGGATTTTCTATACCAATGAAATCACAAATCTCGTTCCTATCCCTATCCTAGGTAATGGGGAGCCACTGATAGGTTTTGAAGAGTGACATGGTCATATGAGTACATTAGGAACATTACTCAGGTAGCAGTGTGGAGGATAGATTGGATAGGGTATAAACTGAAAGCAGGCTAGCTAGGGAGTTAGTAGAGGTGAGAAGAGATGAAGGCTGAACTATAATTACAGTCGGAATGGAAAAGAGAAGACAGATACAAGTGATTTTATGAAGCCAGACTCAACAGAATTTAGCAAGGGATTAGAGATGGAGAGGTAAGAGAGAAAAGAGCAAAAAGTGAATCTGACTTAGAGGGTATTAGTATCATTAATAGAAACTGTAAAATCAAGGGGAAAGGCAGCTTTTGATTAGATCTTAAGGTCAGTTTTGCATACATAGAGTGTGAGATGCCAGAAGGAGCTATCCAGCTGGCAAATGGAAATCACAGAATCTCAGATTTGGAAGTTTTCAGAAGCTACGTAATCTAATCTATGCCTAAATGAGAATCTCCTCTTCAATCCAGAAAGTGGCCATCCAGTCTTCAGTTAAAGACCCCGAGCAATGGCATAGGATGGGGTAGAGATATAAGTTTGGGAATCAACTATGTAGAAGACATAATTGAACTAGGAAGTCAAAGAGAGTTGAAGAAGAAAGTATATGTACTCACCAAAGGAAAGAGTAGGGATAGAGAAGGGGGCCAAAGACAGCACCTTGGGGGGATGCTACAACCATATTCCTGACCAGATGGATTGGGAGGAGGGTGAGGAGCTAGGAAATGAGGCAGAGAATGAGTGGTTAGAGAGGAGAAGATGAGGGAGAAGAGAATATCAAGAAGGAGAGAATGGTCCACAATGTCGTGCTGGGAAGTGTTCAAACAGGATGAAGAAAGAAAAAAGGACATTGGATTTATGTAGTAGAACTATATTACTCAATTGTCATTCCTGTTGATAATCTGAACTAAACTCTGATAAGGGGACAATCCCTCAAAAGTCTGACTGCCCATAGTTGGCAAGTGTTACCAAGGATCCCTAGAACTGAGTTAAAGTCATCATTCCCTGATACCCAGATGTCAGAAATGTGGGCTAAAATCCTAAGTGTGAATCCTAACACTGAAATAAATCATTCTCTGCTAATATAAGCACTCATTGTATACATAGCCATCGTTCTCTTAGGAAACAGTGTCAAAGGCAGCAGGAAAGTCACAGGATTGGGCTTGGATTCTGAAACAATACAGAGACACTGGCCAGGACAATTCCGTGCTGTGCTCCTCTGTGAAACCAATTCACTTTTTCTCTCATTGATTTAGATCATACATAATCCCACAATATTTAGAGTATCCTTTCATATCAGGTCTCCTCCCCTCCTCCAGGCTCTCATTATCCTCAGATGGGATACTGTAATAGCTTTGTAACAATTCTTTTTCAGAGCTTCCCTCTTTCTTACTTGCCCTTCACACAGCAGACCAAATAATCTCTAAGATGCAAGTCTCACCATGTAATTTACTTATTCAAGAATATTTGGGGGCTCCCTGTTGCCTCTAGGATGATCTACAAGTTTCTTATCCTAGCACTGAAGATGCTTTATAATCTGGCTCCAACTTATCTTTCCAGAACCATTTCACATTCCAGAACCTTTTCATGCAAACTCTATATTCTGGCCACATTGGAATATGGACATTTTCTCTTGTCTCATCTTCCCTTGGATTCCTTCTGGCTATGCCCCATGCCTGGAATTTAACTTTTGCCACAGGGCCCCCTGTTGAAATCATTCTTTTCCTTCAAAGCCCAAAGCTTACTTTGCCATGAAGCCTTCCTTAGTCCTCCGACCTGTAAGTGATCTTATGTTTTGTCTCAGTATCTCCTTTGGTCTTAGGTTCTTCCTTGTATTACTATGTTGTTCCTCCTGTTGGAGTAAAAACTCCTTGAAGATAGGGACTGTCTTCAGTGCCTTGCGCACATATCTAGTAAAGTTTTGTTGAATTGAAGGGAGAAGAGACTTTTCTATTTATTTTGAAATCAATACTCTGTTTTTTTTTCCAAATTTTATATATATCATTTAGCTCCCCAACTTTGAAGCTTACAGGAGTGTTGGGGATATTAGTCAACCAACCAGCATTTATTAAGTGCTTATTATACCCCCCCCCCCCCAACAGTCCTTCCCTCAAAGATTCTACATTCTAATGGGAGGACAAAATTAAAATAAGTAGGTGCATACAAGTATATACAGAGTAGATGGAAAGTAATCTCAGAGGGGAAAGTGCTTATAGCTAGGGACTGGGGAAGACCTCCTATATAAGATTGGATTTGATTTGAGTCTTGAAGAAAGCCAGGGAAACCAAAAGGTGATGTTGGGGGAGATCATTCCAGGCATGAGATGTTTGGTAAACTCTTGTTCATCTACTTTTGGGGTTTCTTGTAGGCTGTTTTTTTCCCCCCTCAGGGTTACCAGTTATCTTCCCATAACAATTTAACCTGTAGAACAATACCAGTACTTTATTTTCTTCGGGTCTTAATAAGAGAACTAACATTTTTGGACATGGCCAATATGGTAATTTGTTTTGCTTAATTATGAATATTTATGTGATAGAGTTTGTCCTGGGCATGCCCAGACTGCCAGCTTGGAGGCTTCCATTACATTTGTTACAAGAGCTTTTCCCTTTTCTTTTATCTTTTCAGTAAGGAGGTATCAAAAGGAAAAAAGAAATGATTGATAATTGAAAAATATAATTTAAAAACAAAAATAAATAAATGGAATAAGAAAGAAGACTTTTAAATATGGAGCTTAAAGTAAAAAAAACTGTTTAAAATTGTTTTTACATGTAATTGGTGAAAAATAAAATATTAAGTATATATATATATATTTTAAAAAAGAAGTCATTTAAAAATTCCACAGATTGCCTGAATATTTGCTGTAAAGGGGTTGGCATCATTGGTAGTTCAAATGGTAGAAGTTCTTATAGTTCTTCTTACTAGTTCTCCTGCCCAGTCTTGCCCACTCTTTTGGACCATGCTGTCTAAGTCTTTTTCTTTTTTTTTAATAGTATTTATATATATTTGAAACATTTAATGTTAAGACCTCGAATTTCAGATCCATTTCCTTCCTCCCTTGTCACCCATTCCTTCTTGGGAGATAAGTAATTCAGTATATGTTGTACATGTCTAGCTATGCAAAACATTATCATAGTAGATATATTGTACAAGGCTGCTTATAATTCCCTCCCACTCATCCCACCCCCCACCTGGTCCATTCCCTACATGATCCTGTCCCTCTATAGTGGGTACTTCCAACCTCCCCTCACCCCAAGGATGCCCTCCCATCCATCATCCTTCCTCTCATCCCCCTTCCCCCTATCCTGCTGCAGGTTGAGATATCCCATTTAGTATGTATGTCATTTTCTCCCTGAACCAAATTCAATGTGAATGTGGTTTTGCCTTTTTAGCCTTCCTTATTCTCCCCCTCCTTTGCAACCACTTCCCCTTGCTTCTTCTACATGAGATAGTTTACCCTACCCTGTCTCTCCCCATCTCCTCTTGCCACTTTCCTCTCTCACCTCATAATTTCATCCCTTGAGTATTCTCCCTTCCCAACAAATTCAACCTATGCCCTCTATCCATATATAACTGTAACCATATACATACACATTCACATATGTATTCATATGATCACATCCCCTTCTTCCATTATTTTCATAGTGAGAAAGATATCATCAGTCACAGTTATTGCTTTTTCCATATAGGAATGTAAATAGTTCAACTTTGATAAGTTCCTTTTGATTTCTTTTCCCTGATTACCTTCTCAGGCATCTCTCCCTTCCTGTGTCTGGATGTCAAATTTTCTATTTAATTCTGGTTTTTTCCTCAAGAATGCTTGAAAGTCCTCTATTCCACTGAATGACCATATTTTCCCCTGAAACAAAATACTCAGTTTTGCTGGGTAGGTGACCCTTGGGTTCATTCCCAGTTCTTTTGCCCTCTGGAATATCATATTCCATGCCCTTCGATCCCTCAGTGTAGAAGCTGCCAGGTCCTGGGCTATTCTGATTGTGTTTCCACAATATTGAAATTGTTTCTTCCTGGCTGCTTGTAGTATTTTCTCCTTGATCTGGGGATTCTGGAACCTGGCTATAATATTCCTGGGAGTTTTCTTTTTGGGATCTTTTTCAGGAGGTGATCAGTGGATTCTTTCAACCTCTATTTTGCCCTCTGGATCTAAAACATCAGGGCAATTTTCCTTGAGAATTTCTTGAAGGGTGATTTCTAGGTTCTTTCCTTGATCATGGCTTTCAGGTAGTCCAATAATTTTTAAATTGTCTCTCCTGGATCTATTTTCCAGGTCAGTGGTTTTTCCCATGAGATATTTCACATTGCCTTCTAATCTTTCATTTGTTTGGATCTGCTTAACAGCATCTTGATTTCTCATAAAGTCACTAGCTTCCATTTGCTCCAGTCTAACTCTGAAGGAATGAATCTCCTCAGTGAACTTTTGAGATTCTTTTTCCATCTGGCAAATTCGACTTTTTAAGGCATTCTTCTCCTCATTGCCCTTTTGGGCCTCCTTTGCCATTTGAGTTAGTCTATTTTTTAAGGTGTTGTTTTCCTCAGTCAGGCTGTTGACCCTCATTTCATACTTTTCCTGCATCCTTCTCATTTCTCTTTCCAATTTTTCCTCCACTTCTCTTATTTGATTTTTAAAGTCCTTCTTAAGGTCCTCTATGGCCTGCAACCCGCTCATGTTTTCCCCTGGGGCTTTTGGAGCAGGACTTCTGACCTCACAGTCCTTTTCCTGCTCTATGCCCCCAAAATAGGAGTCTAGGGTTGCATTTTTCTGTTTCCTTTGCCTTGGCATGTTGCCACTTAATTACTTGACTTTTGGGCTTGTTGCCACACTATGGCTTTAAGGCCAGATAGAGGAATTTTCGTCCCGAACGTGTGGGGGGCAACTTCCGTTTCTGGCAAGCTGTAAACCCACCCACGACTTCCACCCTAGATCACAATCCAGATCCAGGGAGGTTAAAGCAAGAGCGATTACCCCCCAAGACTGATCACTGGATCTCCCCACAAGTTTGTAGGCTGGGAGCCAGAGCTGCCTCTGAAAACTACAAAATGGCGTTTGTCCTCAGTGGCTTCTAGCCCCCAGGGGAGGGAGCTGATGCATTCCCCAAATACAGGTCCCAAAGTCCATAGGACACTAACCTCTTACTTTGTCCTAGGCATGTCTATGTTGCTAGTTCTGGAGTCACCACAGCTCCTGGTGTTCTGGGGTTCCTCCAGCTGGCTGCTGGCCCTGCCGCCCTGGGGCTAAAACCTCGGCTCACTCGGACCTGGGCTTGGCTCGGCTCCTGTGCTCTGCACGCTGCCAGGTCCCAGACCGCTACGCTGGTCCTTCCTGCAGGGCTGCTGGGCTGTCCTCAGTGGGAGGTTAGCTTCTCTGTGTCGTTCTGTGGGTGCTGGGTCTCCAGAAGTTGTTCAGAGTCCCCTTTTACATAGTTTGGGTGGAATCTGGGGGCAGAGAGGCTTGGAGGAGCTGTTTCTACTCTGCCATCTTGGCTCCGCCCCTCTAAGTCTTTTTCTATGGGACAATAGTTTATTCACTTTGCCAGTTCAGGAGATCGAAGAATAGCGTGGAATAGATGAACTCCAGAACTTTGTTTTCATGATGTCACCTATGAATTGAAGTTCCCTACTATAATATCTACCTGAGGATGGGTAGGAACAGAGAAGTGTCGGGTACTTCCAGAAAATTTCTCAGTACAAAGTTTTGGCAGTGGGATTGAGAGTGCAATGTTTCATTGAAGGACTTATACCAAATCACTGAAACAATCAATAAAAGCCAGAAAACACTGATGCCTTTTAAAAACTATTAGTGAAATTTCGACAAATAATATTTCAACAGACCTTGTGGAAGTATTGAACAGACCTCTTGGCCAGATGGTTGATACAAATGATGCTTTCCTGATGTAAAACTCAAAAGTGATACAGAAACCAACAGTAGGGACATATGACTTTAGCTATTTCACTGCCTTCTATACATCTTATTCTGGTAAAAGCAGGACATCTGATAAATTCTTGATTTGCTGACTTTCATCTCTTCAAAGATAGAGGAAGCAGGGAGGGGAACCCCTACTTGTCTAAGCAGCACCACCCCAAATCTGGCAATGTTCTGAGAGAAGATATTAGGACAAAGCGAAGGGCATGGAATTCTTGCTTGCAAAGATTTATTAACTATCAAGGGCAGCAAGGTAGCCTAGTGAATAGCATGCCAGACCTGGGGTTAGGGAGCTCATCTTTCTAAGGTCAGATCTGGTCTCAGCTACTTTCTAGTTGTGTGACTCTGGGCAAGGTCACTTAACCCTGTTAACCTCAGTTTCCTCATCTGTAAAATGAACTGGAGAAGGAAATAGCAAACCGTGCTAATATTTTGACAAAGAAAACCCTGACTAGCTGTATGACCTTGAGCAAGTCACTTAATCTAGTTTGCCTCAGTTTCCTCATCTGTGAAATGAGCTGGAGGAGGAAATGGCAAACTACTCCACTGCAAAAAAATCCCAAATGGGGTCAAAAAGAATTGGACATTACTGAGCAACAGCAATTAACTACTGAATCTATGAACTAAAAAGCTCAATTAATGCTAGTAGATGTAAGACACACCCAGACATAAAGATGTTCATTTATTTATACCTCAAACATCAGAGATTTGTTCCCACATAAAATTCATAGTTATCACAGAATGTGAGTTGGAAGAGACATAACTCCCTCATTTAACAACTAATGAAATTGAGCCTCAGGGCAGTGTAAAACCCAGGCCTTCTAACTCCAAGTATAAATACAGCTATCCCTTCCACATTGTGACTTTCTCTATTGAGGTTTCGCTATATCACAGGTCGACATAAGGAATTAAATGAGAATTTTGGAGAGTTTTATGGAAGTTGTATATGACATGTGAAAGCCAGCAGATGACACAGGAAAAGTTTAAAAACTCAGAAATGCATGAAATATATGTATTGCATATTGCATTGCATAATACCAACACATTTTATCTTTTAATACCACAATAATTCAGACTTCTTCTCTGGTACAAACTGAGCACCAAAAAATTTTATGTGCATTTTCCAGAGCACATTGTAGGGTGCAACACCCCAACCCCAGCCATGTAGAATGGATAACTCTGCTCTTTCCACTATATCCTGTGGTGTCAACTACATGACCTTCACCACCCAAGTAAATTCATGTAAAGAAGAGCCAGGTTCTGATGACATCATGGAGAAGGGAAAGGCTGACAAGTGTGTATGCGTATCTCACTCTGAAGACACCATTTCACTTCATCCTTTTCTATAAAGGTCTCAATGCACATTGCCCAGATTTTGGTTAATAATTCCTCTATATTAATTTTTGTCGTTTCTCTGGTGTGATATCCAAGTTATGATGCCCATCTTTGATCTCTTACCTTCATTTTTAATCTATCTTCCTTATCTGAGTTGTAAACCTTAATGTCAAACTACTTTTCCTATTTTCTGGAAACCTGGTCACTAGATAATATGTGGTTTTTTGCACAGTTCCCACACAGAAAAACAACCATTAGCATACACATAGCCCTTATCTTTTATGTTTTAGCATTATGGAATAAAGTAATATTCCTATAGTTATTTGCTTGTTAATATACTCCCAGGTACATAATAGTAAGCTCCACGAAGACAAGGACTCTGAGCAAAGCTTTATATTTCTCCCAACACCCAGAACATGCTTTGTAACCCAATAGGTTCACCCTTAGTAAATACTTGCAAATCGAATTTTTGTTATTGCTCAGTCATTTAAGTCATATCTGACTCTTTGTGACCCTATTTGGGGTTTTCTTGGTCAAGATTTTGGAATGATTTGTCATTTCCTTCTCCAGCTCATTTTACAGATGAGGAAACAGAGGCAAACAAGGTTAAGTGATTTGCCCAGGGTCACATAGTTGGTAACTGTCTGAGGCTGGATTTGAACTGTTTTTCCTGACTAGGCCTGATGCTCTATTCACTGCACCACCACTGATAGCTATTCATTGTTGATTAGTAAAGGTAGCCTTGCTTTTAATTTATTGTGATTATTAGCACTACACTGAAGTGCTTACCATAACGTAAAAGTGATCTTTGGATTTTGAAGGCCATCCTAGTGGAGCATAAAGTTTTGACAAGTCTTGCCAAGTGTGAAAAACTTTGATCATGGGCCTGACTGATCAGTTGAGGACTGGCCTAGTTAAATCCAGAAGTTTGTCCACTAGTTGATATATTTTGGTAGCAGCAACTCAAAAAGACATTTTACTCAGGCACGGAGGGGTTGTGTTACATCACTGGATAGAGTACCCACCCATACTGATTAGTAGAGGCAATAGGAAGCCACTGGAATTCATTGGGTGGGGAAGTTACATGTTTAGGTGTCCATTGAAGGAAAATCACTTTGGTAGCAGTGCAAAAAATGGTTAGAGACCTTGAGGCAGAAAAACCAATTAAGAAGTATTGAAGTGTGGGGTGGCTAGGTAGGGCAGTGAATAGAGCACTGGTCCTGGAGTCAGGAGGACCTGAGTTCAAATTCATCCTCAGACACTTAACACAAAAAAACCAGCCAGGTGACCCTGGACAAGTCACTTAACCCCAATTGCTCTACCAGCTCCAAAAAAAAAAAAAAAAGAAATATTGCAGTGGTTCAAGCAAGAGGTGATGAGGACCTTAACTTAGATGGAGGTTACATTAGTAGTGAGAAGGGCATTGTGAAAAACATACTTTGTAAACTTTAAAGCGCTTAATAAATATGGGAATTGAGTACATTTGTCTCTTTGTGTACAAAATGGATGGAGATATGATAGAATGGTCAGGGTGATCAGTGTCAGACTTTGGAAAAGGTCTGTGGTGTTTTGTGCAGGTTTTCTAATAAATCCTATTCTCTTCTCTATTTTTAATGGCTTAGTTAAGGACATAGAGGTCCCCTTTTTTTCTTTTCTTTTTTTTTTTGCAGGGTGGAAGGCAGGGCAATTGGGGTTAAGTGACTTGCCCAAGGACACATGGATAGTAAGTGTTAAGTGTTTGAGGACAGATTTGAACTCAGGTCCTCTTGACTCCGGGGCCGGTGCTCTATTCACTGTGCCACCTAGCCACCCCTTAGAGGCCCTTTTTTACCCAAATTTGTAGAAGAAATAAAACTGGGATGGGCAGTTAATATACTCAACGACAAAATAATGATTCAAAGAGATATCAAAGGCTAGCACAATGGGTGGAAAAATCTAAACAAGATGAAATTTAATGGAGACAAATCTTGCGTTCAGTTTGAAAAAAATCAACTGCACAGGTATAGAATGGGGAGATAGATGTGCCTTAGCAAAACTTCACGTGGAAAAGGCTTAAAGGTTTCAGTTTACTAAAAGTTCAATTATAAATCAGTGGGATGCTTTGATTCCTATAATCCATATCATTTTAAGCTATATTAATAGAAATAGAGTGTTGAGAGCAAGAGAGGTTATAGTCCTCCTTAATTCTGTGTTTATTAGACCATATCCAGAATATTGTATTTAGTTTGAGGTGCTTCTCTCTTTGAGAGAATTATCAAGCAGTGTGCTGGGAAATAGTTAACAACTGATTCTCTGGAGGGAAAAATGTACCCATAACACTTTTAAGTTTAATCTGCAATATTAACATTTTCCCATCACTTTCTTAAATCTAGCAATCAACAAAACAATAAATCAAGCCCTAACTTGTAGCATTTGACAATTTCTGAGATAGAAATGTTTGCACTGAAAATTTAACCATTGGCTCTCAAAAGCTAGTTTGAGCTAGTTCCAGCACAGCTCTGCTTAGGACAAACTGGGGAATACAAAAGAGGAGAGCCAGAAGGGTGGGAGGCTCTCGAACTTGTATGTACCATGAAAGTCCTGGGGATGCTCAACTTGGAGGTGAGAATATTGGGGGAATCATGGCATCAGTTTTCAGATATCAGAAAGACTGCCAACTGGAAGAGGAAATTTGCTTATGGCTCCAGAGGAAGAGTCTAGGGTAAATGAATAGAAGTTATAGGTAGAAGATTTCAACTCATTTTAAAGAAGAACTTTGAAGTAGTTAAAGCTATTAAAAAATAAAGGACACTGTTTTGTGAGGCAGTGAATTCTTAGTCATTGGAATTCTGTGCTCTTTGGAAGTTGGCTGACTATCTCTCGTGTGTACATGATTCATATGTACACATTTTTTTTCCTCTTTTCTCTCACACATTTTTCATCCTGCCGCATGCCTTATGCTGACTGTCCCTCATGCCTAAAATATACTCCTTTCAGGGTGGCTAGGTGTCGCAGTGAGTAGAGTGCTAGCCCTGGAGTCAGAAGGACCTGAGTTTGGATCCCGCCTCAGACACTTAACGAATGCAAACATAAAAACCTAGCCGTGTAACCTTGGGCAAGTTACTTAACCTCAATTGCCCTCCAAAAAAAAAAAAAAAAAAAAAAAAAAATATATATATATATATATATATATATATATATATATATATACTCCTTTTTCCTCTCATCACTCAAGATCCTTAGTTTCTAGACCTTTCCTGTTGTTCCCAGCAGCCAGTGCCTTTTCTCCCAAATCAAAGGGTATTTATTTTGTATATAATTACAGAAAACATGTGCCTATTGTCTAGGGTGTGCTAGAGTCAGTTCCAAGCCAATTTTTCAACGTGAGGGTTTACACCTTAGAAATTGGAAAATACTACAAAATCAGGATTTAATGTATTGTTTTGTTGATTGTCTAGGCATAAAAAAGTGAGGGAGAAAATGCTAATAATGCAAATATAACTTAAAAGTGTGTTGTGCATAGATTTTTTAAAAATTAGAGCTGGTTGTTAAACATTTATTAGCATACTCTTGATATTGTCTCTCTTCTTGCTACTTTAAGTTACCTGAGGGCAGGAACTGTTTTCATTCTAGTCAATGTGTTCATTTCCAGGGTACCTAGCCCAGAGTAGGCAGTTAATAAATGTTTGTTGATTGATTGATTGATTAGTCTACACCTTCTTTAGGGTAGGAGAAAGAGGCTGTAATGGGGTAGTAAGGTGACTCAGCAGACAAAGTGTCATGGATTAAAGTCAGGAAGACTTATCTTTCTGAGTTCAAATCTAGTCTCAGACACTTACCAGCTGTGTGATCCTGGGCAAGTCACTTGACCCTGATAGCCTCAGTTTCCTCACTTGTAAAATGAGCCAGAGAAGGAAATGGCAAAGCACCCTAGTATCTTTGCCAAGAAACACCTAAATGGGGTCATGAAGATTCAGACATGACTGAGCAAAAGAGGCTGTAAGTCAATTATGGAATAAAGGAATGCCCCTTCCCCTCCTCTCCATCCTGAAACAATTAAGTGAAACTACCATTCAACTCCAGTAGTGCTTGGAGTCAAAGGAAGTGATTCTTTCAGGATATATGGAATTAGGCTTCTAGGTATGATTGACTGGGGTGAAGTAGCTATCCTTTAAATTCTCAAACATTGACTTGGGTGCCTACAATTTATATGAGAGTGTCTGGGCATGTCACATCTGTCTCCTTGAATACTTTCTTCTTGTACAGATTTATTCTGTATATGAAGGTGTCTGTGTGTATTTGTTTGTGTGTGTGTGTGTGTGTGTGTGTGTGTGTGCCTGCATGCTCGCACCCGAAGTTACAATCTGCTGATAAAGAGATGGAATGTTTAATCAGGTGGAGCCACTCTATTTGAATTTTCCTTTCCCTCTTTCCTTTCAGACCCCTGCTCTATGGGGTAAATTGAATCGTAGTTTTGGTGTGGTTTCAGAGTTAGGAGAGTTGCTGGGGAACATAAGACTAGATTCTTCCTTGAATCAAGGGTCAGACTAGATGAACTTTGAGGTCACATAACTCTTAGAGAGTAGGATGTTAAAGGTTCTGCAACAAACTCTGGCTGCTTTTTCCATCAGCATGGTATAGTGGCAAGAGAGAAGGATGTGGAATCAAAAAACATTGTGGCCCAGGGGAAAGAGCAATGATGCTGGAGTCAAAGAACCTAGGCTCATATGTCACCTCTGATAGTTACTACCTTTGTGACCTTATATAAATCCCTTAATCTCCCTCAGTTCAATGTTCTCATCTATAAAATGGGGATAATTGTTAACCACTATCTTTTTCACATGATTAGTGTAAGTTAATTGCTATATATGTGTGAGTTATGTCCTCAGTTTACTGGTGGATTACATTCTAGGAATTGCATTGAACTTTTAAAGATCATATAGTAGCTTGTTGCTAGATGAACTCAATTTTTTTTCTGACTTATCTTTTATTTTATTTTTTGAAAATAACTATAATTTATATTAACATTCATATTAAACTTTTTTGAATTTCCTATTCTTTACTCTCCCTCCCTTCCCCTACCCACTATGAAGTCAAACAATGTGATATACATGAAGTCATGCAAAACATATCCATTTTAGCCATGTTGCAAAAAAAGGCAAGAAAACTAAAGAATATGAAAAAAGTATGCTTCAATCTGCACTCAGAGTTTATTATTTTTCCCTCTGCATGTAGACAACATTTTTTTTTTGTAAGTCCTTATAATTGTCTTGGATCATTGTATTGGTTAGGGTAGCTAAGTCTTTTACAGTTGGTAATTGTTACAATATTGTTGTTATCATATACAATATTCTCCTGGTTCTGCTCATTTCACTTTGCATCAGTTCATAGAAATCTTCCCAGGTTTTTCTGAAACCATCCTATTCATCATTTCTTATAGCATAATAGTATTTCATTACAATTATATTACCATATAATTCATCCATTCCCTAATTGATGAGCATCTCCTTAATTCTTTGCTACCATAAAAAGAGCTACTATAAAAATGTTTGTACATATACGTCCTTTTCCTTTTTCTTTGATCTCTTTGGGATACAGATCTAATAATACTGGTATTGCTGCGCCAAAAGGTATACACAGTTTTATAGTCTGTTGGGCCATGAGCTCATTAAAAAAAAAGTACTGATAGTCTCAGTAACATGATATAGCTATGCATCATGAAACACCATTATTTCAGAAAAATCAAAATTGTAGGAGACCCAAAGGGCAATGGAAATGTTCCTGGTGAGTATAATTGAGCTGCCAGTGTGTTAGCAATAGTGACATGTACATGAGAAATGGCATATAACATAACAAGAGGCATCGTACTCTAGAGTACTGGATCTGGAGTCTGGAAGACCTGGGCTCAAATCCTGCTCCAAGCACTTATTGTATTTCTATGGATAAATCACTTCATCTACCTCCCCTCAAGCCTCAGTTTTCTCATCAGTAAAATGGGGACAATAGTAATCTATAGTAACAACTTTATAGGGTTGTGAGGCTTATATGAGATAATTCACATTATATATATATATATAATAAAATGCTTTACAAACTTTAAAGTTTGCATATATATAATCTCACTTCATATATATATCATACATGATACATAGTACTTTAAAGTTTGTAAATATACATGTTTATAGATATGTTTACACATTATCAATTATTATAAAGCCATGTATGACAAGAAAAAGTTAGATTAATTATACAGGGAGAGTGAAGGGTTTCAGAAGGATAACCTGAACTGATAACTATGAGATATGGGGTACCCCCCAATCTTAGTGTAGTTAATAAACTATTAAAGTTTATTTTAAAAAGTCTTAGTGTAGTTATTAACCTTTAATAGATTTAATTGTTAAGTTTTAGTAGCTTCGTAACTGTGTTAAGACTTTTGAGGTACTATGTATTGGGAAAAACCAGACAAAGCCTTCCAGAATGTTAGATAGATGCCCTATGGAGGCTTTATGGGAAGATATGGATTGCACTGGTAGGATGGGGATGGGGATAGGGATGGGAAGGACATAGCCATACCTTACACTGAAGGTATTGAGGCATATTGAAGAAGTAATTTCTCTGAGAATTTGCTGTCCTGTGCTGTTGCATGATCCACATATATGGTATTTCCATCCTAGGAGTGGAAGGCCTACAAGGGGGAATTCCTAGCCTGCATCAAGTCATTTTTAGATGTTGAACTAGCAGTACCCTATATGGTGAGGAGAACAACTCTGGATTGGATAAAAAGTGAAATGACAGCTTGGTTCAGAAGACCAAGGGAGATAAAAATAGTTTCACGTTACTTTACTGTTAGTGCTTTTTCACTTATGACTACTCAAATCTCTCTAGCAAGTTAAAATTAGTCTTCCAGATGTGTCAGCTTCTTTGACATAAGAAAAAGAGGAAGGGATCTAAATAAGCATGATGAGAAGGTTTAGCTCAAACTCTCCAGTAAACAGAACTCTTAAGGGTTGATGGTTTTTAATAGTTGGGTTTTAGGGGAAAGTTGAGGTTTGTTGAGCAGTCCTCTGCTGGGTAGGAGGCTGAACCTGGGGACATTTATTAGATTGTTTCTAATTTTTTGAAATGTAAATCTGCCCTCAAATACCACACATTAACCATGCCGAATGAATGAATGAATGAAAAAGCGTTTATTAAGTGTTCCTTATGTACAAAGCACTGAACTGAGCACTGGGGATACAAAGTAAGGCAAAAGATAGTCTTCTACCCTCAAGGAGCTTACTTTTTTTTCTTTTTTTTGCTTTTTGGAGGGGGGAAGGCAGGGTAATGGGGTTAAGTGACTTGCCCAAGGTCACATGGCTAGTGTTAAGTATCTGAGGCCGAATTTGAACTCAGGTCCTCCTGACTCCAGGGTGGGTGCTCTATTCACTGTGCCACCTAGCCACACCAAGGAGCTTACTTTCTAATGAGGGAATGAAATGACCATGTACAAGCAAGATAGATACAGTATTTACTGGAAATAATTAGCAAAGGGAAAGAACCAGAATTAAGAAGGATTAGGAAAGGCTGCCTGTAGAAACTGGGATTTCATCTTTCTGAGATTTGTTTTTTTTATTTATTAAATGAGTGAGTTAGGCTAAGATCTCTTTTAAGACTACAGCTAGGTGGTGCAGTGAACAGAGTATGGGCCCTGGAGTCAGGAGGACCTTAGTTCAAATCTGACCTCAGACACTTGACACATTTACTAGCTGTATGACCTTGGGCAAGTCACTTAACCCCAACTGCCTTGCCTTCCCCCTCCCAAAAGACTACATTTCACCTTATTCCCTGATGTTACAATCCATTCTAAAGAATAAAAGATAGCTTTGTTTGCTATAGTCAAAGATTTCATCCCAAAGTGGCCAGAGACTGGTGGTGAGTGTCTCTGTACTTAACTAGGCTGCTCCTTTGAAAATAGACACAGTGCCCAAGCAGTGCAAGTATTTTACTCCCATTATACAGCTGAAGAAACTGAGGTTCAGAGATATTAAGGGACTTTCCCAAAGTCATAGAAATAGTAAATGAGAGCTATATCTCAAAGTCAGGTTTTCTGGATACCAGCACTCTTTCTACTAAGAAACCCTGACTCTGCCTATGGATTTGGTGGCCAAGAAACAAGATTTTGGATCCTGTCTCTGACACTACCTGGGTGACCTTGGGCAGGTCATCTGATCTCTCTGTGCCTCACTTTTCTTTTCTTTTCTTTTTTTGCTTTTTGGAGGGGGAGGAAGGGCAGTTGGGGTTAAGTGACTT
Source organism: Gymnobelideus leadbeateri (assembly GCA_011680675.1). NCBI lineage: Eukaryota > Metazoa > Chordata > Mammalia > Diprotodontia > Petauridae > Gymnobelideus > Gymnobelideus leadbeateri. The sequence continues at coordinate 313 of WOXC01001422.1, read as the reverse complement.
GCCCAAGGTCATACAGCTAGTAAATGTGTCAAGTGTCTGAGGTCAGATTTGAACTCAGGTCCTCCTGACTCTAGGGCTGGTGCTCTATTCACTGTGCCACCTAGCCTCCCTAGCCTCACCTTTCTTAGGCGCAAAGTGAGGGGGTTGGACTAAATGATGTCAAAGGTCCCTCTCAGCTCCAAAGCTATCATCTCTATGATTCCTGCATGCTTAGCTTTTGAGGACCTACAGAACCGAGACTTTGAGGGCCTAAGATTCCATTCCATGATAAGACATCCTAGCAGGCCTTTCTGTGCATCACTTTAAGGTTATA